>SNVD02006993.1:0-273689 GCA_013180625.2 Boswellia sacra | reverse complement strand
AAACTGTTACTGAAGAGGAGATGTTAGAGAAAACACTATCTACATTTCATCACTCCAACATGATCCTGATGCAACAATATCGAGAGCGCAAATTTAAGAAATACACTGAGTTGAAATCATGTCTTTTGGTTGCTGAGCAAAACAATGAAATCCTATTGAAAAATCATCAATTACGTCCCACTGGATCTACAGCATTCCCTGAAGTGAATGCTCTGTCATTTAATAAACGTGGTGGCAAGAGTGGTCGTGGTTTTGGCAGAAAAATGTTCCAACCTAGAGGTTACCATTTCAAGAAATTTAAACCAAACCACCAGAAGTGGAACGGAAATGACTCGACATATGACAAAGAAAAAGGTTATCAACTTAAACCACAAAGAAGCAATGAAAGTACTTGCTATAGATGTGGCGTAAAGGGCCATTGGTCACGTACTTGCCATACACCAAAGCATTTAGTGGATCTGTATCAGGCTTCCATAAAGAATAAGGGAAAGAATGTTGAGACAAATTATATAGATGACCTAGTGGGTGACACTGATTTTGATATCTCAGATTTCTTTCCTAGTTCAGATAAAGCTATTGGCCATATAATGATTACTGAAAATGCCCCAGCCAACTGAATAACTATTACTTTCTCGCTTTTGTTATATTTTGTAATGATTTTAATTTTTGTTTTGATCTATCTTTTATGTGCTTTCGTTATAAACAGTTTTGATATGATTTTGTTTAGCATAAAATCATATCTAATGTAAACTTTTGTAATGAAAGGGAATGGACATCAAGACTTTAGATTTGCCTAAATATGATGGAAATTTGTGCCTAGTTGATAGTGCAACCACACATACAATTCTTAAAGATAAAAAATATTTCCTAAATTTAACCTTTTTGGAAGTAAAGGTTAACACCATATCAGGGTCCGTAAACATGATTGAGGGCTCTGGAAGAGCCACAATAATGCTGACAAATGGTACTAAGTTGAATATTAATAATGCCTTATACTCAAGCAAATCCAGAAGAAATTTGCTCAGTTTCAAAGATATAAGACATAATGGATATCATATTGAGACATGTTGTGAAAATAATATTGAATTCCTTTGTATTACCTCAAATGTCTCAAGACAGAAGTTAATATTAGAGAAGCTTGAAGCTTTCTCTTCTGGATTATATTATACATATATAAGATCCATTCAAACATACGCAGTTATGAAACAGAAGTTTAATGATCCTAAGACTTTTATGTTATGGCATGATCGTCTTGGTCACCCAGGATCATCAATGATACGTAGAATTATTTAGAATACAAATGGACACCCACTAAAGAGTCAGAAAATCCTTTTGTCCAATGAAACTACTTGTACCGCTTGTTCGCAAGGAAAATTGATTGTTAGACCATCTCTTTCTAAGATTGGTCAAGAATCCCCATCATTTTTACAAAGAATCCAGGGGGATATATGTGGACCTATTCATCCACCGAATGGACCTTTTCGCTATTTTATGGTTCTAATTGATGCTTCTGTGCGGTGGTCTCATGTATGTTTGTTATCAACTAAAAATATTGCATTTGCAAAGCTACTTGCTCAAATTATAAAATTACGGACACATTTTCCAGATTATCCTATTAGGTCCATACGTTTGGATAATGCTGGTGAGTTTACATCAAAAGTTTTTGATGATTATTGTATGTCCGTTAGAATTGATATTGAGCATCCTGTCCCATATGTCCATACCCAAAATGGTTTGGCATAATCACTTATAAAGCGACTGCAGATAATTGCACGAACTTTATTATTGAGAACACAGTTGCCAACCTCTGTCTGGGGCCATGCTATTTTACATGTTGCATCATTAATCAGATTAAGGCCCACTGCTTATCATGAATATTCACCAATACAACTTGTACTTGGCCAACAACCCAATATATCCCATCTAAGAATTTTCGGTTGTGCCGTACAAGTCCCCATTGCTCCCCCGAAGCGGAAAAAAATGGGGCCTCAACGCAGGTTGGGGATATATGTAGGTTACAATTCTCCATCTATTATCAGATAATTGGAACCCATGACGGGTGATATTTTTACTGCACGATTTACAGATTGTCATTTTGATGAGACAGTTTTCCCACCTTTAGGAAAAAAGAAAATGCCTCTCGAAGTTGGGCATGTGCCTCCTGAAAGAAATCCATAACTTTCTTGGAATGTGAAAGCATTGTCTCATCTTGATCCTCGCATATCTCAATGTGAAAATGAAGTGCAAAGGATGATATATCTTCAGACTATCGCTAATCAGATGCCAGATGCATTTACAGATGCAGCCAAGATAACAAAATCATATATACATGCTACAAATACACCGGCTCGAATTGAGATTCCTGTTGAGCAAACCCCTAAAGCAACAATGAATAATCAAACTGTTGCACTCCAGAAGCGTGGCAGACCCCTTGGATCAAAAGATGCTATCCCTCGAAAAAGAAAATTGATTAATAATGGTCCTGATATAAATAATGATCGAGCTAAAGAATCCACATTCTCTGATTTGTCTCCTGAAATGACAAATGTTCCTAAAGAGACACCTGCCACTGAAGAGGCACAAGTTGTTGATGAAATGCATGTTCCTGAAGTAACAGCTGAATTTAAAAATGAGGAAATTTCTATTAATTATGCTTATACTAGAGAAATGTGGAAACGTGATGAAATTGTCATTGACGATGTATTTTCATTTGCAGTAGCCACGAATATTATGAATGATGACTTTGAACCACACACAGTGGATGAATGTAGACAAAGGCATAACTGGCCTAAATGGAAAGAAGCAATTCAAGCAGAATTATCTTCTTTGGCCAAACGTGAAGTCTTTGGACCTGTAGTCCAAACGCCTAAAGATGTCAAACCCGTTGGATATAAATGGGTATTTACTAGAAAACGAAATGAGAATAATGAGATTGCCAGGTATAAAGCCCGGCTAGTAGCTCAAGTTTTTTCTCAGAGACCGGGTATTGATTTTGATGAAACTTATGCTCCAGTAATGGATATTATCACTTTTAGATATTTGATCAGTTTGGCAGTCTCGAAAAAACTTCACATGCGCCTTATGGATGTGGTAACTGCTTACTTGTATGGTAAATTAGATTCTGATATATATATGAAACTTCCTGAAGGATTTAAATTGCCTGAAGCAATTAAAACACAACCAAGGAGTATGTATTCACTTAAGTTGCAGAGGTCTTTATATGGATTGAAACAATCTAGGAGAATGTGGTACAATCGTCTTAGTGAATACTTGATTAAAGAAGGGTACATTAATGATCCCATATGCCCTTGTGTGTTTATAAAATGATCAGAATCTGGTTTTGCTATTATAGCAGTATATGTTGATGACATGAATTTAATTGGAACCCCTGAAGAAATCCAAATTGCGGCTGAATATTTGATGAGAGAATTTGAAATGAAAGATTTAGGAAAAACGAAATATTGTCTCGGCCTGCAGATCGAGCATAACTCTGATGGCATATTTACCAATCAGCATATACAGAAAAGCTTTTGAAACGGTTTAAGATGGATAAGGCTCATCCATTGAGTACCCAATGGTTGTTAGATCTCTTGATCCTAAAAAAGATCCATTCCGTCCTAAAGAGGATGACGAACAGTTACTTGAACCTGAAGTACCATATTTGAACGCTATAGGTGCATTAATGTATTTAGTGCAATCTACTAAACCTGATATTACATTTGCAGTTAATTTGTTAGCAAGGTTTAGTTCCGCACCCACTAGACGGCATTGGAACGGGATCAAACATATTTTTTGTTATCTTCAGGGAACTATTGATCTGGGATTATTTTTTCCATATGAGCCTTCTGAAAATCCTGGTTTGGTCGGATATGCTGATGCCGGTTATTTATCTGATCCTCATAAAGCTCGATCACAAACTGGATATGTTTTCACTTATAATGGGACCGCAATTTTATGGCGATCTACTAAACAGAGTTTGGTTGCTACTTCTTCTAACCACTCTGAAATACTTGCATTGCATGAGGCCAGCCGAGAGTGTATATGGTTACGTTCTGTTATTCAACACATCCAGAATTCGTGCAAATTATCTCCTACTATAAATCTTCCAACAATCATATATGAAGATAATGCAGCATGTATTGCTCAAGTCCGAGGAGGATATATTAAAGGAGACAGAACAAAGCACATTTCACCGAAGTTCTTCTACACGCATGAACTTCAAGAAAGTCAAAAGATCGATGTGAAGCAGATACGTTCAAATGACAATCTTGCAGATTTGTTCACTAAAACTTTACCAACATCAACATTTGAGAAGTTAGTATACAAAATTGGTATGCGGCGGCCCAACAAGCAATCAATTTGACAAGAGATCTTCTGCCATGATCAGGGGAAGCATTGTGGACACATGTGTACTGTACTCTTTTTTCCTTCGATCGGGTTTTGTCCCACTGGGTTTTCCCGACAAGGTTTTTAATGAGGTAGTAAAACACGTCCAACACCACTTCATAATTTGTTGTATAATTGTATTTCTTTATTTTGGTTTTTATCCCACTGGGTTTTTCCTTAGTAAAGTCAAATACAATTAAGTGGTAGAATCCAAGGGAAAGTGTTATAAAAATATAAGTGGATTACTACCACTTACATGATTAGTGGAGTTACCACTACTTTTAGTGTGCCCATGTGAGAAATATGTTTTCATTTTTAATTGATTTATTATTAGGTACAATTACATTAATGACCATTCATACTTCTATATAAATAGGCATACAACACTTGTAATGGAGGTATGAAAATGAATGAATTGGACAAGGAAAAATTCTCTCATTTTCTCATTCTTTCACTTGTTTCTTTATTTCTAACATTAATTTGCTTTGTATTCTAGGAGTGATTCACATTTCCTTCACCTCCTTTTGTTACTTATATTACATATAAGTAAACTTCATTACACCACTTATACCAATCCATACTTTTATTCACTTAACTTATAATACATAGGAGCTGGTTAAGGGCTTTGTTAGTTTCAATAAATCTTTGTAGAAGCTTAGGCAGATAAAAATTGCAACAATAAGAAGAGTAGATAGCAAGGGCGGCATCAATGGAGAGATGCTCTGCAATTCTTCATATATGTTTCTGAAGTATTTTTCAAATACAAATTTACCTACATTTAAAATAACTTCTAAATTTTGTAGGTTGGATTGAGTTAAGGCAATTCAATAAACAGTTTTGTCATCCCTACTGTATATTGAGTTTGGAAAGAACTGTGGAAAGGACTTACATTAAGAGGTGTAGTTGAACAATACACTTTTTTTTTTTTTTAATTTAGAAGTCATGACTTAGTTTGATAAATTGAGGGATGAAGATTTTTTATTGATTTATTTATGTAAGACAACATTATTCAATAACAGACGATTTTCGACGTAATATTTGACGACATCTAGTAATGATTGACAGCGTCCAACAATATTACATTTGAAATTGTCAATTGTCGAGCATCTGAGTGTACTGAGTGCTAGAGATGGGTCCTGGAGTCTAAATTTCAAAGAAATTGACCAGTTTTTTAATTGAGATTCTTTTAATTTAAATCATTTTTGCAAAAAATGGGTTCTACTTTACCCATCGACTCTCAAATGTCATCTCTTGATTCATCCATGTCTATAATCTGTTCGTGGCTAGCTAACCGCCCGACATAATTGCGCACCAGGATTGTTGATCTGCATGGTTACCCCTTTATTATCCTTATTCATCAAAAACACACTAGGGGGAATGTATATACAATTCTATTTTGAAAACCATATCAATTTTGTAGAAGAAAGATAAAATATTCCAATATAATACTAGTTGTGAGTTTTCGAGAAAGAAAGAAAGAATAATACATTATTCAGATTTAATATTAGGTTGAGTTTTCAAGAAGCAACAGTAGGCGACAAAGGATCCGATCTGAGTCGAGTCCAATTAATTTTAGACATTATCCTGACCTATCCAAAAATAAATAAATAAATAAATTATGACCCAAACCCATTTTCAATAATACGCATACTCGTCCTATATATTAAGATATTTTATCGAGAGATCCGCAGCCCTGCTGGTTCAATTGCTTTGCACATGCTTTTGGGAGGAAGTTTAAATATTTTTTTAGAAGTCACGAAAGGCGGTCTAATAGCTGAAATGGAGGATTTGGGACCGTAAAGAGTATACTGTCTGCGAAAACTATCCACAATGCTAGCTTAATTTATAAATAGTCAAATATCAGAACCGACCGCAAATGGACCACAGATTGGGTATTAGCTGGATGGGGCATTGACTTGACCTCTCATTCAATTCAGACTTAATTATGCTCTGTTCACTCAATTAGGGATCAGAACTGACCAAAAGGCGCATCCTGATCTAGCCGCCCCGGCATTTGATGGCAATCAATGTAGTCCACGTCATTCCCAACTTTGTCCGGTCCTTCAAGTTGCGGGTTGCTGCATATCTATCTGGCGAGGCTGCCATACAATAACAGTTCTCACAGATAACTTGGCCAATGTTTAGCTCTTTCTAATTTCTTTTTTGCTTCTTTAAAAGCAAAATTAACTAATTTTATTTAAACATATAAATTATTTAAAGCCACCAAAGGAGAATGATCTCATTGGAAGCTGCGCGTGGCAGATTCTTCCCCACATTCCAATCACAAATGAGTAGATTTTCTGTACTATGGGGATACAGCAAACCTCCAAAGACCAATGTAAAATATAAAAGAAACCGAACCCACTTAACTTTTTTAGGCAAATTGGCATATGCTACAAAAGTTTTGGCCTTTGTTTAGTGGGAGATTGGCTGATCTTTATCCAATGTTTAGCATAAGCTGCATTAAACATTTATTATTAAAAGAACCAGTAATTAATTATAAGTTATCCTGTGATTGGACAATTTAATTAAACATTTAAACTGATTAAGAATCCTCTATCACATTATGTAGTAAGCAAAGCAACGCATTGGTGTAGAGAAATGATTCTTCAGATTATTAAGAGTAGAATAAGCGTCATCTTAACGTTAATAAAATAAAAAATTACGAGTCAATTACCGGGCAGAAATTATTACAAGCAGTATTTGAAAAAGACTTCTTCTAATACCGTGTTGCACTAATTAGGCGAGATTTGATAATTTCAGCTTTGGCGTTCACGTGAATACTATAATAAGAAAGTGAAAATCTATCTGTACTAATATAATATCCAAAATAATCCAGAACAATATAGCTGTCAAGTTTGATGATTTGACGTGGTGCAGCGGATGCACCCAAACCCTCTGGTTGACCAGACGATTCATTTAAAAGAATAAAATAATAGAATAATATCGAAGCTACCCTTCTTTTGTTACCATAAATAGAGGCTGCAGCCTCGGATTGAATAAAAAAATTGAAACCATAACAAGCAAAATGTCAGCTTCCCCTGCATTGTTCTCCCTGCTTTTGTTATCACTCATTTCCTTTGTTGCGAATGCTGCTGTTCCAGCCTCAGACACATTTCGGTATGTCAATGAAGGTGAATTTGGGCCATACGTTGTTGAGTATGATGGGAATTACAGAGTTCTAGATGTGTTCAACTCTCCTTTCCAACTTTGCTTCTATAACACCACCCCAAATGCTTTCACTCTTGCTCTACGTATGGCTACAACCCGGTCGGAATCACTGTTCCGTTGGGTTTGGGAAGCCAACCGGGGCAAACCAGTTCGTGAAAACGCCACCCTCACGTTTGGAACCGATGGAAATCTTGTCTTGGCTGATGCTGATGGCACCACTGCTTGGCAAACCAATACTGCCAACAAGGGTGTGGTTGGATTCAAGTTACTGTCAAATGGTAACATGGTGCTTCATGATTCAAAGGGTAATTTTATTTGGCAAAGCTTTGACTATCCAACCGATACTCTCTTGGTGGGTCAATCGCTCCGTGTTGGAGGACCAAACAAGCTCGTCAGTCGGGCATCAGCTAAAGAAAACATTGATGGCCCTTACAGCTTTGTGGTGGAGCCTAAAAGATTGGCAATGTATTATCAGATGAAAAATTCTCCTCGGCCTGCTCTCTACTTCGCTTCACCTGATTCATGGTCTACTGCTCAAAGTGGGTCGATAAAGTTCACTTCTGCTCCTGAGACTGATGAGGGTTTTGCTTATGAACTCGGTCTAGCGTCCCCCTCGGGTGGCAAACTCATTTTGGCTAGGCCAAAATATAACAGCACACTATCAATAATGCGACTAGGTGTTGATGGAAACCTCAGATTCTACACTTACTACGATAAAGTTGATTGGCGTGCATGGGAGGAGACTTTCACTCTCTTCTCTAGAGATTCAGGTTGGGAAAGTGAGTGCCAATTGCCTGAGAGGTGCGGCAACTTTGGGCTATGTGATGACAATCAATGTGTTGCTTGCCCATCAGAAAATGGCCTATTAGGTTGGAGCAGGGAGTGCGAGCCCAAGAAGCTAACTTCTTGTGGGGTTAAAGATTTTCATTATTATAAACTTGAAGGGGTTGATCATTTCATGAGCAAGTATACAAGTGGAAATGGACCCATTAGGGCGGATGATTGTGCCAGGAAATGCAATTCGGATTGCAAGTGTTTGGGCTATTTTTACCATCAAGAGACGTCAAAGTGCTGGATTGCTTACGACCTGAAGACTCTAACTAAAGTCTCAAACTCTACTCACTTGGGGTTCATCAAGGTTCCAAACAAGTAAACATGGATATTTCCATTAAGTCTTTTCATGTATCGCAGCTAGCTCCTGTTTCCGTTCGAAAATTATAGCAGAGCGCTCACAAAAAAAAAAAAAAAAACTGTGTGATTCATGTCCTCCAGAAAAAATAAATTGTTTATCATTCATAAAACAATAATAAATCAACTAGAGTGTTTGTTTGTAATCATGATTCCCCCTTAAAATGCTAATTTTTATTTATTTATACGCTTGCGTTTTCAATTTTTTTTCTCTAAAATCTATTAAAATAAAAGGGTTTTTGTTACTTTTCCATTTAACTGATTCAGAAAACAAAACACACTCGAGGAATGATCAATAAATCTTGAAAGGCTAAAGAAAATTTTCACTAAGAAAAGGTTGAGTTGAGCCAAAAGGCATGCACTTTTGCTATTAATTAGAAAATTTTGGATTTTTAATTTACGAAAACAAGCCTCTCCATTGAAGGATAAAATTTCATTAATTTCTCATTCAGTAGTTTATTTGAACTATAGATAGATCGATAACTTTTGTTCTGCGTTTTATTCTAAAATAAGATCATTGTCATATATATGATGCTATACACATGATAATACTGTAAAAATGAATTAAAATACCCAACAAGGCAACAAAGAATTGTGATAAGCTTTTTGAAATGTAAAAGTATATAAAAGAGATATTGCATATAAAGTTTTTGGAATTTTTTGGTCACTCTAAACATTCTTGCTATTAGATAATTAAAGTTTTTCTATTTCAGTTTTCTACATATAGCAGTTACAAACTATTAAAAAATTTAATTTTAAATTTTGTCTACGACACCTCATAATTGATTCTGCTGGAAACTGGCAAGTATATGTAACAAGCTCATGTTACTTTGATTTGATGAAGGATATATTAATTGCAAGTCTCCTAACCTAATACTTCTTCAAGTTCCATCTTAATTGTAAGCTTTTAAATTGTTAAAAGTATAATTTTTATTGTAATTTAAGAATGACGAAAATATTTTATTTTATCAACCTATTATTTTATTTGATTTTTTTTTTACTTTAATTCTTATAACACTAGTAGTAGATTAGACACTAGCTATGTCATCTCTTGTTAAAACTTTGCTCTATATATTGTTTCATTTATTAATAGACATGTAAAATGTACCGTATCGTGCTGGCACGATCCAAAATTTTTGGGCCTATAATACTATTCATACCGTACTTGACCTAATATGAACAAAATTTTGTGCCGTATCGTGCCTAGCACTAAAAAAGATTTGGAGTCCCAGCACGGTCTATATGGCATATCAAATAGATTGTGTCGTGTCCAAGACTGCGCCTTTTGCACTTGGCCCAAATGAGACAAAGATACGTACAAAATTTTTTTATCTTTAACTTTTAAATTTTTATTAAAAGGACACACGTGTATCTTAAATAAACTAATTAATCCCTTATTTAGGAACCCTAAACATCTCTTTTATGAAAAATTGGTTTATTTTTAAAATCAAATTGAATTTTTTAAGAACCTAAATTTTCTTAAAGAATTTATAAATAACAATTTTAAACTATTTTTTTATTAATTATTACTATCTTGAGTTAAAAAATTATTTCATTTGCTTTGTTAAGAGTAAAAATCTTAAAATTTTATTTAAACAAATATAGATATACTAGTCAATTTCTTAAAAAAAATTGAATTCTTTATTAATAATTTGAATTATAAGTACAATTCTTCAAATATAGTATGGGAATTCTATTATTAGAATTAAAACTCATTTCGTATAATTTCTTTTAATTGAAATTGGGTTCATTTCATGAGATAGATTAATAGCGATAGAGATTTATGGGAAGCAATGAAATAGGAGTGTAGGACCAAGTAATTAAGAATATAGAAGGCATGAGAGATAAATAGAAAGTTAGAAAAGAAAATAAATTTCACC
Source organism: Boswellia sacra (assembly GCA_013180625.2). NCBI lineage: Eukaryota > Viridiplantae > Streptophyta > Magnoliopsida > Sapindales > Burseraceae > Boswellia > Boswellia sacra. Next base: position 263,064 of record SNVD02006993.1, on the reverse strand, counting down.
CGACTTTTAATTGCCACAACATTACAATAAATAACTTGATCTCTTAATATATTCATTTAAATCCAATGATTTAATTCTTTTAATTCAAAATAGACTTAATTTATTAAATGAATTAAAAAAGTAATCGTGCTCATTCGTGCCTATTTGTATCTATTCGTGCTTATTGTGCTCTATGCTTGTCACGGTCCAATCATGTTTCGTGCTGGCATGACCCATCGTCCCAAATTTTAAGTTAAGTCCACTCCAATCCTTATTTCGTACTGTATTGTATTGCTACAATTTCATATTTGTGCCGTACTCATACTGTACAATTTCGTACTGGACCGTGTCGTGCTCGTGCTTGGCCCAACCCTTTTTACATGTCTATTTATGAACACTATATTTATTCAAGAACACCACCACTTTGAGTGACTAAATGTAATATTAATTGTAACTACAAACAACAAAAAGCATCCATAAGTAATTTGATACCAAATCAAAAATAGAGAAAGGATGGATTAATGGTTTGAATATAAAAATCCTTTCATTCAAGTTTTAATTTTAATCAATAAGGTTTTAGAGATTTTAGTTTTGAGAAAAAAAACGATGACAAGAATGTGATATTGATAAATTAATGGATACCTATGATCTTTAAAGAAAACTAAAAAATTGAGTTTGAGCCAAAGCTATGGCATAGTGTGATTAATCAATTAGAAGAGATCTTAAGGAAATTTCATGCTCAATTTGTTAGTGGGTGGGCTGTTGGTAGTTAATTTAGATAAGGTTATAATCTAGGTTGCTTTAAGCAAAAGTTGGCTTAATTATCAAACATTTATGCAGGTTATTTGTTATAAATATGTACCAGGAATTACATGCAGCCGCCCAACTTGTAGACATGTGTACTCATGTTTTAGTTAGTAATCTTAAGTCTCATATAATTTTGGTTAACTCAGGGTTAATCTATTTTCATCCAAAATTTTTGTTAACATACTCGCTTTTTTTTTTTCCAATTAAAGTTTTTATGATTTTCCTAAATCAATCGAAATTAAATACTATAAACTTAATCAACTTTATGAGCATTTTTTACTTTGTACGCTTTCTTGTACCTTCATTTCTTTTTCATTATAGGCTAATCTACATTGGATACTTTTTTTTTTTTGGTTACAATTATGCAATAAAAATTTCATAAAAATCGAGACATTCTAAATATACGGAGAAACAATTAATCCATTTATATAAAGTGGCCAATTTCTTAACCTTCTCTTCCGGAGTAGGCATCAATAGTCGTTTGAGCTCAGAAAACAATCTAAGTAGTTGATATCTTTCTATATATTTTTAGTTTACGAAGAATAGTTTGCCTTAGCAATTGTTACTGCTTCCTCCCCAACATGATGGAATCGAATTAATATGAAATATTAGATTCCGATTGATGTGGGCAAGATGAAACTCTTTCTTTAAAAACCTTGTATCTGAAGCAATTATTATTTCTTTGTATCACATAAAATGTCTTTATTTAGAGAAGTGTTTTGATTTGTTTTCCAGTTTCCATTAACTCATCCCACGACTTAAATTAATTAAGCATTTTGGAACAAATGAGGTTTAGAAATTCAAAATGGATGTTTCTTTTTATCATATATAAACAATGATTTTCGAGATTTTTTAAATTTATAATGAAAAATCATTTTCATTTTTTGGTTTTAGAAAAATGAATATGAATATTTTGTGGTTCTAAGAATATGTGAAGAGATGTGTAAACATTTTCTTTCTAAAAAATAAGAGGTTTATTATTTGGTGCATTTTGAGATTAATATTAAGGGTTTAATTAGTAATTTTTTCATGGCATGTATTTTAGTAAGGATTTATTCAATTTTGGGTTGGGTTTACAAAGTAAAAATTAATATGTTAAACTTAAGGAGGTGATTTGTTAAAGTGATTGGGAATATTATAATTAAAAACTTGGTGCAAAATTGCAAATAGCCTCACCCCATCCATCTATTTTCATGATTTTTTATTACATTTTTCAAATACCTTAAAATCTAACTCTAAAAATTAAATCTTTTTTGACTTAATTATTTTTTGTACTGGATTCTTTTTTAAATTAAATAGTTAAAATACGAGATAAAAATTTATTATATATTGTGTTATGTCTTAAAATATGGATGATGATATCTCAATCATTTAATAACATTAATTAAGGATGATGATATCTCAATCATGTAATAATACCATATGGATTTGTATAAGTGAGTTTGTAGGAATAGTTTAGATCAGCATTCTGTACACAGATAGTGTAGATCATTTGTCCCACCCAAAAATTTTGTATTTAATATTTTTTGTTCTAGATAATATATACATACATATATAGATATGCACATAAAAAATGAATTAAAAATACAAATTGAACAACTTTAAGTAATTATAAATAGTGGCCTCCCTCAGCTGTGTTACCTACCTTAGGCCACAGCAAAAGAAGAAGCTGCACAAACACAGATGTCTTTGTTCTCCCTCCTCTTCTTACCATTCATTTGCCTTATAGCAAATGCATCTGTTCCTTCCTTAGAGACATTTCAGTATGTCAATGAAGGTGAATTTGGGCCATACATTGTTGAATATGATGGCAATTACAGAACTCTAAGTGTGTTCAATTCTCCTTTTCAACTTTGCTTCTACAATACCACCCCTAATGCTTACACTCTTGCTTTACGCATGGCTACGCCTCGGTCGGAGTCACTGTTTCGTTGGGTTTGGGAAGCCAACCGGGGTAAACCAGTTCAAGAAAACGCCACCCTCGCGTTTGGGAAAGACGGAAATCTTGTCTTGGCGGATGCTGACAGCACCATTGCTTGGCAAACCAATACTGCCAACAAGGGTGTGGTGGGGTTCAAGTTACTGCCAAATGGTAACATAGTGCTTAGTGACTCTAAGGGAAATTTCATTTGGCAAAGCTTTGACCATCCAACCGATACTCTTTTGGTGGGTCAATCTCTCCATGTTGGAGGACCAGCCAAGCTCGTCAGTCGAGCATCTCCTGAAGAAAACATTGATGGCCCTTACAGCTTTGTGGTGGAGTCTAAAAGATTGGCAATGTATTATCAGAGCAAATATTCTCCTCTGCCTGTTCGATACTTCGCTTCACCTGATCGATGGTTAAGTGCCGAGGAAGGCTCGTTACGATTCAGCTCTTCTCAAGAGACTGATGAGGGATATGCTTATCTACTAACTCTAGACTCGCCAACAGATGGGAGACTCGTTTTGGCTAGGCCAAAATATAACAGCACACTATCATTATTGCGACTTGGTGTTGATGGAAATCTCAGGACTTACACGTACTACGATTACGTTTATTGGGGTGCATGGGAAGAGACTTTCACTCTCTTCTCCCGAGATTCAAACTGGGAAACCGAGTGCCAATTGCCAGAGAGGTGCGGCAAATTTGGGGTATGTGAAGACAATCAATGCGTTGCTTGCCCATCGGAGAAAGGCCTACTGGGATGGACCAAGGATTGTGAGGCTAAGAAGTTAACTTCTTGTGGGGTTGATGGTATTCATTATTATGAAATTAAAGGGGTTGATCATTTCATGAGCAAGTATGGTACTGGAATTGGACCCATGAAGGTGGATGATTGTGGCCAGAACTGTACTAAAGATTGCAAGTGTTTGGGCTATTTTTATCACCAGGAGACGTCAAAATGCTGGGTCGCTTATGATTTGAAGACTCTTACTAAAGTGTCAAACTCTACTCATTTGGGATACATAAAGGTACCTAACAAGTTCTAAAGTAGGGTAGACATTTGTCTACTCCCTGTATTTAACAATATTGTGTGTTTTCTGTGGGTAATGGTTGGAAACTGCTTAGATTGAGTCGACAACTATGTGATTCTGCAGGTTGTTCACCAGAAATTAAAAAGAAAAAAAATTGTAGTGTTAATTTGTTGTTTATAAAGCAGCAATCAATAAAATGAAGGGTTTCTTATAAATGATTTTAATATTGACCCTATACAAAGTTCTCTGTTCTCTTCTTTTTGCTCTTGTTAACTTCTCACACGGAAATATGAAGCCCTAAGGGCAAAGGCAGGGACTTAATTCTTAATATAGGGACTAGCTAGCTAGATACAACTTAATGTTTGATGCGTAGTTTCGTGTGCCTTAAAACAAAGCTTGCTCTCTTCATTTCAGATCCCTTAAAAGCTCTTAAACTTTCTCTCTTGCTCGCTCCATGTTCCTTTTTTTTTTTCCTTTTCAATATTAAATCCAAAGAAAAATATTGTTGTCTAATCTATGAGGTAAAGCCAATGTCCCCTTTACTGCCCAAACGGGAATTTGGATAAAATCTTATGTATAAAACTAGGCATACAATAACCAACTCATATACAGAACAATTTGATGTGGCATGTATTATTTGATTCCACATCATTATTGAAATTTGTTTAATTTATTGAAAATTTTGCCATGATCCAATAATATTATTCTGCGCCAAGTCATATTGTTTAGTTGTATGTATAACATTATTTAAATCATATACATCTTAATAAGAAAAAAACGTTTACAATTAATAAATTAACCTCAATTTAAATATATTGATATGAAATGTACATGTAAACCTAGTAACACGGTAGGTAATTAGAGTTATACTTAAAGTTAGTTCATTAACAACTCTATAAGAATTCCTTAAATTGCTTGCCTTGTGTTTACATTAAGGAGATCCATCACTCCCCGACCAAACCCATATTTTTTTGGCAAAGCCTGTACCGTATCTTCAACAAAGCTGCAAACAAAACGACATGAAGCCTAGGAATTTGTATCTACTTTTATATCAAAAAATTTGTATCAAAAGATTCATTTTCTATATATAGGGTTGACATCATTTAACTTAATGTTTTTCAATACAGTATTAAATATAAATTTATAGTTATTTACAAGGGCAGATTTACATTGTGGCCATGGCCCCTACAAAATTTCAAAAAAGTCCGAAGTTTTGTAATATTGTTTTTGTTCAAAATTTACTTTTCCCTCTTAATGGTCCCCTCTATTTTTTTATTTTTCGACTTGGCCCCTCCAAAGTGTGAAGTCTGGATCTGCCCGTGGTAATTTATCTCATTTATTCAATGATTAAGATAGTTGATAAGTTTGACATTATTATATATAACCATTTTAATATTAAATCTCAATTATTAGAATAGGGGAAAAGAATATTGACCTTAAATTTGAGTCAAGATATTATGTCAAAAATTTAAGTCAAAAGATCCCAAATCATATATAATATGAAGAAGAGTAATGCTACACTTACAAAGTCTATATATAAAGTTTGTCTATAAAGTTGATGTGGCATTACTAATTGAATGTCACATGACTCATCAGTATTTATTATATTAATAACTTATATTAATCTTTCTATTTATTTGATGTCATGTTAACTTTGTATACAAACATTGTATATAAACTTTGTAAATATAGTATTATTATATAAAGAAGCAACTGATTCAATAAGAAACTATCACAGACCATATAGTGTTGTATATATATGTGGATTATGAAAGAAGGAAATAGTTAGTAGTTAGCTAGTAGTTCAATATATATATATAAACAATACATCAAAAGCTAAATATGCTTGGCCAAATAATTATCAGAAGCAATAATATAAAGGTTATAGACTAAAAAGATGTAAAAGGTATTAAATGCAAACAATCAACAACTCCTCATCAACATTGCCTATATGATCTATGTTTAAAATGTTAAAATTATAATCTTTTGACTAATTGGTATAAAATCATTATAAAATTCTTGGAATTTTTTTCATTAAATATGTTTAAAGAGAAAGCGATATGGATGAAGTAACATGTATAATAATAAATATTCATTAAATGTCCAAATTATCAAGTTTTGATTATTATAACAGCGGCCGTAGCCTCGGCTAACAATGTACAAAATCAATCCAAATAAAACCAGAACAATTAAGTAGAATAGCAATGTTATATTATTACCCTGCATTGTTCTCCGTCCTCTTCTTATCACTCATTTCCTTTATTGCGAACGTGTCTGTTCCTGCCTCAGAGATCAGTATGTTAACGAAGGTGAATTTGGACCATATGTTGTTGAGTATGGCGAGAATTATAGATTTCTAGACGTGTTGAATTCTCCTTTCCAACTATGCTTCTATAATTCAACTCCTGATGCTTTCACTCTTGCTCTACGCATGGCTACTACTGGTCTGAGTCATTGCTCCGTTGGGTCTGGGAAGCCAATTGGGGAAATCCAGTTCGCAAAAAAGCCACCCTCACGGTTGGGACAGATGGAAATCTTGTCTTGGCTGATGCTGATGGCACTATTGTCTGGGAAACTAATATGTGGTAGGATTGAAGTTACTGCCAAATGGAAATACGGTGCTTCATGATGGCAAGGGTAATTTTATTTGGCATAATATCACATGCCTCCCATTCCTTAGGCTTTATTTCATCAATAAAGATCTTTTACATTTTTTTCCGTAAATTTAGTTCCTAAGTTTTAGAAAATATATCATGAACCTCCTTTCTGTTAAATGAATTGTTAGATGACATCGTCTTTCTATCCAAATAAGTTACAATTACTTTAATACCTAAGAAAAATTCTTAAATTAAATAATTTCAATTAAAAATAAAAAATTTCAAATCACCCCCACAACAAATTAAATTGCAAGCATCACCCCTAAAAAAATCCAATCATCACCACCACAAAAACAAAATCCATGCCAAAACCCCATTATCCAAAATTTCAGAAAAACATACTCAGAAATCCTTCAACACAATTCAACCGATCCTTCAACTCAATCCTTTGCAAGCTTCTAATAATATATGGAAAAAAAATAATAATACAAAGGGCACCTCTAATTTTCACCCATTAAAACAATAAGAAATAATAAAAAGATTGGATTTTGAACCAGCCATGGCTTTGAAAGTTTGAAACTTTGACAATGTTTCTTGAAATCGAGTGGGTGAAGTAATGGAGAAGTGGAGAAGATTTATGAAATCAAGTGGGGGAAATGAAATCGGAGGAGTGGAGTAGGCTGACTAGAAAAAATGGAGGGGAGCGAAACAAATAGAGGGAAGCTTGGTGGAAGAGATAGTAGAATCGTGGAGGAGGGAGAGTGGTTCGTGGTTGGTGAGGGAAGGAGGAAGAAAGAGATTCTTTGTATAGGAAGAATAAGATGGCATAATCGAGCTCTGTTTGTTTATAAGAATAAGAAGACATATTTTGTTTTATTATTTTGTTCATTCAAAATTCAAAATTTCCTTTGGCCTAGTGGTTGAGAACTAGTTGGAGGTGAAGTCTTGGGTATGAATAGCCATATTGCCACTTTTAAATTACTTTAATTTTAAAAGACTTAAAAGGTTAAAATGACTGTAATTACACTTCTTTAATTTTAAAAGACTTAAAAAGTTAAAATGATTATTATAACCCTTCAAATTTAACTTATTTACATATATTTAACAGTTATATTAACGGAAAGAGAGAGAGGAGGGTGTGTTTTTCAAAATATATGGACTAAATTTATGAAAAAATTATAAAATGTTTTTATTGATGGAATAAAGTTTAAAGATAGAGGAGGTCTGCGACATTATTCCAATTTTATTTGGCAAAATTTTGATTATCCAACCGATTCTCTCCTGGTGGATCAATCTCTTATGCTTGATGGTGCATATAGGCTTGTGAGTCGAGCATCCGAAAAAGAAAACATTGATGGCCCTTATAACCTCGTCGTGGAGCCTAAACGATTGGCAATGAACTATCAGATTAAGTAAAGATCTTCTCCCTACTTCACGATATCTCAAACAGTTAGTATTCCCGATGGCTCTTTAAAGTATGTAAATTTCAGTTGCCTGCCAGAGACTGATGAGGGTTTGGCTTATGAACTCACTCTAGACTTCTCCACAGGCGTCAGTGTCTTTCTAGCCAGGACAAAATATAATAGCACATTATCATTTCTTCGGCTAGGTATTGATGGAAATCTCAGGATCTACACTTACTACGACTACGTTGATTAGGGTGCATGGGATGAGACTTTCACTCTCTTCTCTAGAGATTCAGTTTTGGAAAATAAGTGCCAATTGCCGGAGAGGTGTGGCACATTCGGGCTCTGCTATGACAATCAATGAGTTGCTTGCCCATCAGAGAAATGCCTATTAGGCTGGAGCGAGGATTGTGAGGCTAAGCAATTAACTTTCTGTAAAGCAAATGATTTTTATTATTATAAAATTGTTGGGGTTGATCATTTCGTGAGCAAGTATACAAGAGGAAGTGGACCCATGAATGTGGATGATTGTGGGAAGAAATGTAGTGGGGATTGCAAGCGTTTGGGTTTTTTTTTGACAACAAGGAGATATCAAGATGTTGGGTTGCTTGTGACTTGAAAACCCTCATTAAATCTTCTAACTCTACACATTTGGGATTCATAAAGACAACTTATTATGAGCATTAATGATCTTATCGATGTAGTAGTAAGATCAATTATAGATGCATGCATGCCCTGGTGTTTTTCAAACTCAGGGAAATGTTTCATGTGACTACACCAGCAGAAAAAAGTGTCTATGCAAATTTAGTCAAATTAAGAAATAAAAAGAATTTGGTCATGAAATATATATATATATATATATATATACATATATATATATATATATATATATGTATATATATATATATAGCTCTATAGCTTTCTCCTTGATATAACATGCATAACCCCTCATGCTCTACGTTAAATAATCTATATCTTGCTAGCGTACAAATATATTGCTCAATTTTATAATTCAATATTCCTCCATTTTATATTAGTAAGTTCATTGTTTATCACACTTTTATGTAATCATTTAGAATTTTTTCTACTTTTAATAAATAAACCATGTAGAAACAAAAAAATAATTTTTTTCTATTTCCTTCCGTTTTTTTTTATTAAGAAAGTATGATTCTGTATTTTTTATAAACTAAAAATACGTACAGCACTAATTAGTTGGCCAATAGTTAATTGGTTGGGCTTATATTATTTAAATCTTGTTTTAATTGGAAGACAGCAATTGTCTTGTTCTGAACCGTCACATTCCCACATGTGAAAGATGCTACGATAGGAATTAGGATAATTTATTGTACAATCACACTCGCAGAGCAGCAGAAATTAAGGTAATGTTTGTTTCAATTACTTAACACTTTTTTGATCTAAATACTTTTTAAAACTTAATTTATACTATTTAATAAGATGTTTGTTTGCTTTGCTAGATACCACTTAAAAAAATGGTAAGAGAATATTTTATCTGTAATATAACTTTTTTTACCTTTGTTAAAATGTAAAAATGTTTATATTTATTTTATACAATCCTTTAAAAATTAAATAGTTAATAAAATTAAATCAAAATTCTTTTTCATTTAAATTATTAATATTATATTTTTTACAACCTTAAAAAATAATTATTAACTAAAATTAAATAAAATTCTTTTTTCATTTAAATTGTTAATATTATATTATATAAACTCATATGATATTATTGTATAACTATTATATCATTACTATTATCAATTTTTAAAATTCATTCCTTCAATTAGATCAAGTTTAAGCCATATCAATTTGTATAAAAAGATTGTAAGAGTAGTATTTTATCCATTACATTTTGAGGACCATATTTTGAATCATAAAAGATTAATTCTATTAATTAAAGTATTTTACATTTCATAAACTTAAAAAGAAAAAAACTAATATGATATTTTAACTGACAATATATAATATTAATTTTTTACTTTAAATTTACACTATTAAATAAAATAAAATGCCCTTAGCAATCTAATAAATAACTTTTGAAGTTTCAATTAAATTGTCCCTATAATATGTAATAAAATTCTATCAAATATAGTGTCCATTTTAAAACCCGCTATTTATAATGATATCAAATTTTTCAATAGTTATTATTCAACATATTATTAGCTAATTAATTTGAAATATTAATAGAAATAAATGAAAGTTTACCAATTATAAAAAATATTTATCATATTTTTAATATGATAATTATAAATATAGTAATAAATAATATGACAATTTGATAATAAATACTAAAACAATAACAAATATACTGAAAATTATACTTTTAATAAATTAAAATAACATTCATAAATAAAAATTTGATAAAATTTATATTATTTTAATATGTAGGGATATTTATGAAATAAAATTTTTAACACTTCATTTAGACAATCATGATTAAAAAATTTGATAAAATTTATATTATTTTAATATGTAGGGATATTTATGAAATAAAATTTTTAACACCCCATTTAGACAATAGTGATTAGAAAAAGTGATAAATTTTCACTTTTTCAATTAAGTGATTTATCACTTAAAATAAGTGCTAAATAGAAAAACAAACAAAAATTTTAAGATTGAAATCTAAACACTTTAAATGTTAAGTGATAAGTGGAAGAAAACAAACTGCTCCTAAGTTTAATTGATGCTTTTGAGAAGTGAGGAAAAATAGTCAAGTGTGATAGATATATCACGTTTATTCCTATTTTAATCAATCATGGATAATTGACTGATTTAAAAAATGAATATTATTTGATATATTTTAAAAGAGGGACATACTAGAAATTTGATAAGTTTCCAGTACATAAAATTTAGGCAAAGGACAAAATAGAAATTTGATATATTTTATACTGGATAATTTGGAAGTAGATTAATCATTACTTCTCTATTCATATAAAAGTTAAATATTCTAACTGTTGATGCATGATTTCCAGACGGCCGGGAAGCGGGTCGGAGCTCGAGTTGTACGTCAGGTCCAATCCTGCGAGCAAAGAAAAATAGTCAGGGGTGCCGGCGGTGGTGCCGACGAAAACCCTCCGACGCTCAAGTCAGTTTCCGGCACTCTGAAATTTTCTGGGAGAATTTCCTAGAGAGAGAAGCTCTCAAAAGCAGAGGAAATTTAGAGAGAGAATGAGTTCAGAAAAGTGTGCATACCTTGAGTAATAATTCGGAGGGTTTATATAGGAGTCAAGATGAGTCATTGTGGGACCCAGATAATAGGCCCAAATAATGGGCTTTAGTAATGGGCTTACTGTATTAGATTTAATTGAGGCCCAATTTTGTTATGGCCATAACAGTAGTCCCCCCAGGCCCAAGTCGACTAACGGGTCGACGTAGGGACGATTTAGTTATTTAGGGCTATAAATTAAATGTATTAAGAGGCCGGCCCAAAGATGTAATTTATTACATATGCATGCTTAGTGTGGCTTAAACCCTAAATTGGCGCCCTATATAAGATAACAAGTGTTGGGGAGTAGGGTTTGCTCAAAAATAGGAGGGAGTACCTTGGAGGCAAGCAGTGTAGGCGACCCCAGCAAATAGAACTCTTCAATCCGAGCAAGAATTTTCTAGCCGCCACAGGTAAGTCCATCTATCTTGCGTATATTTCAGAATGCATGGATTAGATTTAATTTTTGGTGGTTGTTACCTTTTTTTTTGTTTTTAATCAATGCAAAATTCTGTGCATATTATGCCCTATGTGTGTGCAATTGATTGTGCATGAACATGCATGCGTTCAGGTGTTTCTTCTATTGTGCATTCGGGTGTGCATGAAGAAACACGAGAATGTGTGAGGGAGAGGAGTGAGCGCCTAAGAGGGAGCAGCATGCATGCGGGAATGAAGGCAAGCATGCGGGGGTGTTTCCGTGAAATTCTGAAATTTTATTTTTTAAACGTGGGGGTGTTCCTGCAAAATTTGAAACTTTATTTTTTAAACGCGGGGTGTTTCCGCGAAATTCTGAAACTTTATTTTTTAAACCGGGGGTGTTTTGCGAATTTTGAAACTTTGCTTTTTAATCGCGGGGGTGTTTCCATGAATTTTGAAACTTTATTTTTAATTATGGGGGTGTTTTCGCGAATTTTGAAACTTTGTTTTTTAATCGTGGGGGTGTTTCTGCGAATTTTGAAAACTTTATTTTTTATCCGCAGGGGTGTTTCTGTGAGTTTGGAAAACATTGTTTTTTATCTGTGGGGGTGTTTCCGCGAATTTTGAAAACTTCGTTTTTTATCCGCGGGGGTGTTTTCGCGAATTTTGAAAACTTTGTTTTTTATTCGTGGGGGTGTTTTCGCGAATTTTGAAACTTTGTTTTTTAATCGCGGGACTGTTCCGCGAATTTATATATGTATATATATATATATATATATATATATATATATATATATATATATATTGTTAGGAAAACCAACAATATACTTTTTGTCAGGGACCAACATGAGATTTTTCCTTTTCTGGGCAAAAAGCGATTTTGATATCATATATAATCTCTATATATATATATATATATATATATATATATATATATATATATATATATATATATATATATATAGGAAAACCAACTATATACTTTTGGTCAAGGACCAACATGAGATTTTCCTTTTCATGGGCAAAAAATTTTTTTCAAGGGCTATTTTGGAAGACTTTCAATATAGTCCCCAAGCATTTCTTTTCTTTCATCTCTTCCCTTCTTTAGTAGACTTGGTTTGATGACTAACGACTCCTCTTTAACTGTGCAGATGGCTAGAATTAAGACTACTGTGACAGTACTACGGGAGGAACCAAGTCATCAAACCCAGTCTGCAAGGAATAAGGATCCTGCGATTAACCGTAAAGAGGTCAATGAGTTTTATCAGAATTTTTTCGGTCAGGATCGTGAGCTAGGGCATAATCTTGTTAATCACAAGGTGGTGGATGCTAAGGGGGAGAGCGACTGGTCGTCCTCCGCTTCCTCAGATAGTGAACCCGAAGTTGAAAAGTGGTGGGAGGCTGACCATTTTGATAATCAACTCCCGGGTGATCGATTAAAAATATATAGAGCCCATTTCCTTATCCCGGATTCAGTTATCCTACTTCTTCCAAGGAAAGGTGATCGGTGGAGTAGGCCACCACGAGGTGTTATTGGCTTAAGCTTAGAGCTACTGAGAGCTGGTCTCCGAGTGCCTTTTGATAATTATGTTCGACGGATGCTCGATGCTATGGGCATTGCCCCTACCCAATTGTCGGCCAATAGATGGAGACTTCTGATAGCATTTCAAAGTTTATTCAGAAGCGCAGGTCTTGGTGATCCTACAACCAACCATGTTAAGTACATTTTTGCCATTCACCCACCGAACAGAGAGAAAATAGGTTACTATTACATATCGCAACGGGGGAAGACGGATGACCCCAACCGCCTTTTTGGCATTCCCTCACATGTGAAAGAATGTAAGCATAAACAATTCCGGTGTGGTGGCAGTTGGAAGTATCAAGAAGGTACCCGTCCAAAGGGGGAGAAGTTGAGGATTATGAGGCGTTTTGGTTTCTGCGGTACCATATTATAGTGATAAGTTATCTATTTTCATTATGAAAACTCTTGATAAACTGACATTCTTTTCTGTTTTTATTGTAGCTCCTTGGACCAAACACCCGCTTTTATCTCAAAAAGAGAGAAACGACTTGCAAGAGGTACTCAAGCTACCCATTGACTCAAAGAACGTGAATAGCCTCATTGATCGGGAGCAATTGATCCGTCTTGGCTTGTCACCTCCAATTCCTCTGGAAGGTAAACTTGATCATTACTTTCTGATCTCACCTTACTTCATCAAGCATGTGCTTGCTGTCTTACTAGTTTTATTTTTGCGCAGCTTTATTTCCTTTACATCCTATCAAGAAGCAGTTTGCCCAACTTGAAGCCAAGATGCCTCTTAAGCCCTTCGCCCATGATAGGCCTGGTCCTTCCCATAAGAAACGGAGTGGAAGTCTTCCAACTCTTGGACCTTTGAAGAGGAGAGCCAGTGGTCACAAGGAGATTTCCATACGGAAGTCTGTTCCTGATAAGTCAACCTCTGTTCAGCCTGAGGACGAAGTGGCAGTCTCAAAGCCTACTGGAAGTAAGTTACCCTCAGCCTCTCAACTACCTAGGCGTTTTACCTTTGATAGTACGGGCTTCCAAAGTGGCTCGACATGTGGAGACTACCTTCGTGAATTGTCTCAAAGTGCTGCACGTCTCATGCCCACTAATGTCTTTCCCGAGAATATAAAACTTACCTACTTCGATGCGATCGCTGTCGGGATGGGCATCATACTTCAGGTTGGGTTTCACTAAGACCCTTTCTCTCTTTTTTTTTTTTCTTTTTGTACTTTTGAAAGACATGTCTTACCTCCTTTCCTCTCTTTGCCTCACTTTTCTGTAGGCGGCAGGACCCTTAGCTTAAGGAGAGTCTACTAACACGAACCTCCTCAAGGAGGTTAATTATCTCACTTCTGAGGTTGCCGACTGGAAGAGAAAACATAAAGTCTGCCTTGATAATTTGACTGAAACAGAGAGAAAGATGGCAGAGATGAAAGAAGAGATGGGCAGAATGAAAGCTGACTTGTCTGAGACCAAGAAGGAGGCAGCTATCCAGCATAAAAGGGCCAATGATCTTGGTCAAGAGCTTCGGGAGAGGACTGTTACTGAGCAAACTAGGATTTACAAAGCAGTTACTTGCTTCCGTAGGGGTCATATCTACCAGCAAGCTATGGAACGTTCCTATATTGATGGAGTCAGTGGGGTGCGTAGATGGTTCCATGACCGCTACCCAGAGATTGATCAGTCTCCCATAGCTGAAGAGGTAAACTTGGTGGCAGAGTCTATCCCGACAGCAAACTCTGATCCTGAGCAATTCCACCACTTCATCCTTAAAGATGAGGATTACGAGTCGACATTGGACACAGCAGCCTGGGAGGCCAAGCAAGGCGACTCTACCTCATCATCTTCAGACGAAGAAGGAGATGATGAGGCCACTTCTTAGAGATAGTTGGAATTCTTCTAATTAGGTAGAGGCTTATCCATAGGGAATAATCATATCAAGGCTGCTTTCTAAGCCTTGATGTTACCTTTTATTGTCTTTACTTTCAGTTCAATGTCATAGGTGAGGATTTGTCCTTACTTGGACTATATGTGTGGCATTCCTCAGCCAATTTTGAAATAATGAGAATTCTAAGAATTTTTTTTTTCTGGTGTTGTATTCTTTTACTCCTTTTATCTTCTTGCAGCTTGATCATACATGAGCTTTAAAGATGCACGATTCGTAATGTGGTAAATCGAATACTTAATTGGTAATCTCTTCATAGGTCTCCCTATGGGAGTTGTCACACATGCATAAGTCCTTAGAAGGGGTTATTACATATATAAAGAGATTATGGATAACATATTTATTTTAAGTGCTCAACATTTCGTGGATGACGAAGCAGCCTCCCATCCACGGTGACCAGTTTGTAGGTGCCTGGTCGGATGAGAGCTTTAACTCGAGAAAGACCTTCCCAGTTAGGCCCCAATGCTCCATCAATGGGATCTCGAGTACTTCGTAGTACTTGCCCACTTAGCTTACGCCCACGGAAGGTTCTCCTTGAATTATCAATAGCTTATGTGCCTTCTCTTTAAAAGCCATGTTGTAGCACTCTCGAGAAGTTCGTTGTTCACCTCTAACTTCTCCTATCCCGGCGGGTGTTGGGAATTTCAGGACATGATGATAGACACCCATCATGGCCTTGAAGTCGTAAAGTGATGGCTGACCAAGGATGGTGTTATAAACACCCGGATGATCTACCACGAGAAAATTCACCATCTTGGTTGTCTGTAGGGAGCCTTCTCCCAAGGTCACAGGTAACAAAATTACTCCTTCGGGAATAACCTTTCCTCCAGCGAATCCCATCAGAGAAGTTTGGATGCCTCTCGTATCTCTACGGTTGAGACCCAATCGATCAAATGCATCCAATGACATTATGTCAGCCGAGCTCCCGCTGTCAATTAACATTCTTCGTAGCCTTTTATTGACCACTATTACTGTGAGGACCAAGGCATCACAATGTGGATGATGGATACCCTGCGCATCTTGCGATGAAAAGGAGATAACATCACGATCTCCTACATTGGTGGAAGAGGCTGTCAAGTTGACTTCGTGGCGAGGGAGGTCATATCTTGCTTGCCTAGCTAGGTGCCTTCGGGCTTGGGAACTCAAACCAGCCACTACTCCCCAAAAAATTATGGCTACTTCTTCTAATGGTTCCTTCCCTTTATCATTCTTGTTGGATGGTTCAGGGGGCCGATAAATGTATTCTTGTAGCTGGCCATCCTTGATAAGACCCTCGATTTGTCTCCTCAGTTTGAAGCAATCTGTAGTGTTATGACCATGAGCCTGGTGAAAATGACAAAACTTTCTCTTGTCTCTCGCCTTTGGATTCGACCGTAAGGGGGGCAGGTTCTTTCAGTAGACCTTTATTTTTTATTTCCATCAAGATATCCTGTTGTGGCATATTAAGTAACATGAAAGTACGGTGTTCCTCTTGAGGTCGATCATGATGTTCTTGGCGGGGTCGGGTGGATGACCCTTGCAACAAGAAGCGATCATGTCTGAATGTATCTCGCGCAGAGCGTCGATCCGGAACTGACCTTCGATTTCTATCATGAGGTTCTCCCCTATGATTATCATACGACCGTCTATCTGTACGTGAGGAATTAGGTACCACCGGAGTCTGCCCAGGGTAATTTGCTTGAAACATTTCCTCTGCATCAGTATGACTAGAGACCCTTGCTAATGCTTCTTGGTATGTACGTAGGAGGTTAACGGAGAATTCCCATGCTAGAGGGAGCTCCCCTCTGATTCCTTGAACCAAGCATTGCATAACATAACCATCATGAAATAGATCCACTCGGGCAACCTTCCGCTGATATCTGTCCAAAAATGCACGGAGGGATTCATTACAACCCTGCTTGATTGAAAGAAGGCTCTGCGCTGGTCGACTTCTTGTCTTCATATTGCTAAAATGCGTGAGGAAACTACGAGCAAGCTTATCAAAGTTGGAGATGGATGCAGCTAGTAGCCTTCTATAACATTGCTTAGCTGATCCTCCAAGGGTAAGAGAAAAAGTTCTGCACATGATTCCCCCTGAGACCCCTTGTATCTCCATATGAGAAATAAAAGAGTCTAAATGCTCTCGGGGGTCCGTTGTTCCTTGGTAAAGCTCAAGTTGCGGCATCCGAAATCCGTATGGGTATCTTTCCCTTAGAATATCTTTAGCAAAGGGTGATTCCCATTGCGGACGACCATCTTCTTCTCCTCCTGAACGCTTAATCAACCTCTCCAGTTTATGGATTTTTTCATCCATTTCTCGCTTGAACTCCGCATAATGATTATCCGACGTTTCCTCCTCTGAGACATCCATTGGGACGACATCTGGGTGATGATTCTTGACTCTAGGTGGTGAGCTGGGGCGATTTCTTTTTGACTGATAATTACGCCCTGAAGCGTAAGGACCATGATAAGAATAGGCTTGCTGATCAACATTACTTCCCTGCTCAATGCTTGTATGGCGCTTCTTGTTCAGAGAGTGTCAGAGGTCTACTGCTGCTAACTGTTGTTCAGATATAATGTGCGAGGTAGAGGGAATCTTTGGGCGACCATCCCCTCCTTGAACAATAGGATGGGGAAGATTCGGTTGAATGACCTGATGGCGAGGCAATCCAGTAGTCTGGGCGACTAAATCAGGACGCCCACCAACATCCGTCTGGACATTAGGTACTACCATGGCACTAATTGGGTTATTCCCAGCAGTGTTTGCAGCCTGTTGAGCACTTTGTCCAAATGCTTTGTTGAACATAGTCACCATATGATTCGTTTGTTCAATGAAATTTCGCATGGTATGTTCCATGGTAGTTAATCGATTCGTCTTGCCCTTCCTCGGTCTTCTAAGTGAAAGTCGGGGTTGCCTGAGGTTAGGCCCCACCCCAGAGGATATCACTAAAGCTCTCCCTGTGTCAACTACCCTTTGGCACCGGGGAGGTGCTTCTACCTCGATTTCTTCGTCAACCTCTAGGGAGGTTGAGTGTTGGGATTCATGACTCATGGTGTGTTTGAGTACGTTTGGATTGGAGCAACAGCTAAAGAGGCTTGAATTGTCGTTTCCCACAGACGGCGCCAACTGTTGATGCACGATCTCCAGACGGTCGGGAAACGGGTCGGAGCTCAAGTTGTACGTCGGGTCCAATCTCGCGAGCAAAGAAAAATAGTCAGGGGTGCTGGCGAAAACCCTCCGATGCTCAAAAGCAGAGAAAATTTAGAGAGAGAATGAGTTCAGAAAAGTGTGCATACCTTGAGTAATAATTCGGAGGGTTTATATAGGAGTCAGGATGGGTCATTGTGGGACCCAGATAATAGGCCCAAATAATGGGCTTTAGTAATGGGCTTACTTTATTAGAAATAATTGAGGCTCAATTTTGTTATGGCCATAACACTAACTTTTTCATTTAGACAAAAGTATTTGTTAATCAGCGTAATGTTACGATAAAAAAGCAACCTCATATATAGATCAAGGAGTGATATATTTAGACTTCAAACCTACCTAAAAAAATAATAATAAAAGGAAAACTTGTCCTGAAGCTCCAATTAGTAATTAATAGTTAGTATCTTAATTATTTATTAATTAAATTTGCAAATATCTAAAGCTACCTAGTGTAAGTATATCTTTGCTTGTTAGTTGTTAATACATGGGTTAACAAATTATAAATATGATAAGGTACTTCAGGCTGTGAAAACTAATCGAGTGTCAGTTTTTGCATGCATATTCAATTGATATTTATAATGTTAACGTTTAATGATGATAAAACTATTTATTCATTTTTAGTT
This sequence comes from Boswellia sacra, assembly GCA_013180625.2. NCBI lineage: Eukaryota > Viridiplantae > Streptophyta > Magnoliopsida > Sapindales > Burseraceae > Boswellia > Boswellia sacra. The sequence goes on along the minus strand of SNVD02006993.1, from coordinate 244,406 downwards.
AAGATCGTTCAGTGTGTGAGTGTGTGTGTGTGTGTGTATATATGTTTGTGTAAAGATTTTGACAAATATTATTTTTATAAACTTATATATATAAATTGATGTGATATCACTTATTTATTTAAATATCATTTTTGTTTCATCAATCATCTTCTGACAAATCAGTTTGTATGTAAGAATTTCGTACATAAAATTTTAACACTAATATTATTTAAAGATTTTTATTATCGAAAATTACCTCTTCTCAATTATTATAAATAAGGGCCTTCCTCCTTAACTCTATCTACATCAAGCCACAGCTAAAGAAGCTGCAGAGCTTGAGAAATTATCTTCTTCTCCTGCATGCATTTAGCGTTATTATATAAGTCATTGCTCTTTCTCTTCTTCTTATCAGTCGCTAATTTCATTTCTAATGCTTCTGTTCCTTCTTCATACACATTTCACTATTTTAGTTTGTCAATGAAGGAGAACTTGGAGACTTGAGTATGACGCAAGCTACAAAGTTCTACATGTGTCCAATTCTCCTTTCTAACTTTGATTCTATAACACCACTCCAAATGCTTAGCTAATACATAAACCATGCAAGGTTAAACAAAGTTTCATAAAAATTGCTTATTAAAAATCTATAAAATGACAATTCTACGCAAAATAAATAGGGAATGAAGGTTGAATAGAATCACTCTAATTTAATATTTGAGTTTTTAATAGTAAAAGAGAAATTGGGTATGAAATTTCAAAAGCAAACTTTAGTCCTTTTTTGTTCTTCTAATATTTCCCTCTTTGATTGATTTTCCAATTCCAATATGCCTATTCATCCAGCGATGCGTTAATCACAGAAAAAATGAAAGCCAACGAATCACTTGCGCTTTTCATGTTTGAAAACTTAAAAGTGGGGGATCACATAGATAAAGTAGAAGATTATTTGAAGGAAGGAGATGTTGTAATGGCAACTGTATCAACTGGTGTGGCACTTACAAAAGAGCCACAACATCTAGCAGCTGCAAATATTTCGAAGCATACTTAATTAGTAAATGTTGGGATCAGAGATGCAGATGATAAACTGGTAGAAATCTTGGGCCTTCCCCATCTTCAATATAAAATCACCTTTGATGATGTTGACAAGGCTTACAAGAGCAAAACATTGGCACTTCACCCTAATAATTACTTTTTTGCTGCAGTTGAGAGTGCAACTAAAGGTATCAAATGGGCCACATAATTGGAATATAGAAGAATTATAATAATCTATATAAAACATGAAATAAAAATGTATATAAAAAATAAAATATTAAATATGCACAATAGTAGCACGATATGTAATAAACACTTTGTAATCACTCATATTCTGTTTAAAAAATAAAATCTATTATATTATTTAAACCCATGTCTAGGTGCAATCGAGTTTCTGCGTGCAACATAGGAGGTGCTTTTTTATCAGTAAAAAGAAAGTAATCCTCTTTGTCAGTGAATACCTTTGTGGAGTGAAGAATGGATCTTCATCAATTATTACCTTTGTGAAGTGAAGAATGGAACGGCCTGAAGCAGTGTGCTCTCCTTCTATGTAATTGTATGTTAAGGGATTGATTGGAGCTTGCACTCCCATAGAAGGGATTTTTGCGTTGTTGTTTTTTTTAACCTTTTTGTTTGAAGATGGTTACATGCAATCAGTGAACAGAGCTCAATCAATTTTTTTTTTTTTCAAAAAGAAGCTCTAGATAAACCTATTTTTATCCTTGTAACAACCATCATTATTATTACAAGTTTTTCAAGTTATTAAAAACTTGAAAATGACATTTACAACTTTTATGTCTCATTTACAATTTTTATGTTTAAAACAACATTCATCAATGCTTTTACAACAATTACATTTTTTTTTTACAATTTTCATATGAATTTATGTATTAGTACATGTATAAACTATAGCAAAACCCTAAATAAGCCAAGGTATGACACTAATCAACTGTCATCATTTGCGTGCCTATGCAATGTATAGTTATAACATTAATGTATAATGGTGATAAAAGAAAATTGATATTAACTATTCAAATTTTCTTATATTTGTTTAGTAAACTAACATAATTTAGTGCGTTGTTAACTAAACTAACATAATTTAGTGCGTAAAAAGAATTTTATTGTCAAAATTACCTTTCCTGAATTATTATAAATAGGGGCCTTCCTCAACTCTATCTACATCATGTCACAACTAAAGAAGCTACTGAATTTGAGAAACTATCATCTTCTTCTCCTTAATTTACCACATGTATATTGTCTTGCTCGGGTTCTTCTTATCACTTGTTATATGCATTGCTAACTTTCATTCGTCCTAGACACTTTTGAGTTTGTCAATGAAGGAGAACTTGGAGATTTTATTGTTGTGTATGATGCAAGCTCTGAAGTTCTACATGTATAGTGTGTCCAATTCTTCTTTCTAGCTTTGCTTCTATAACACAACCCCAAATGCTTTCACTCTTGCTCTATGCATGGCTTATCTAAACAATGGAAGATTAAACCATCTTGTCATGCTAAGGATTTATACAGAACCAATTTATGGTGAGGGTAGTTGTCAATTTCTCCAATTTATAAAGCTTTGTTCATTAACATATTGTAGTCCCATAACTATTGCTTTTGTTTTCTTATCCGTAATGTGAATCTTGATTTTTTTAATAAGGGTGGGGTTATTTGCATCGGATGCGTCTAGCAAATATACTAATAACATAAACAGAATGATGAATAAAGTATCGTTCCCTTGAGGATTGATTTTAATCAATTTGTTATTAAAAACACTATTAAAATAAAAGGTTTTTTTTAAAAAAAAAATGACTAACTAATTAAAATGAGAAAGCTAATAAAGAATTACAAAGCACCAAATTAAATAATATGAATATTAACGATAACAAAGAGTTGGTCAACGGATCATGCTCTACCACTAAGCATGAAATTGCAAATCAATCATAGAATTATTATCTAATTTTCTATTGAAATTACCAACCATAGATAACAAAAAGCGTTGTTACTCTAATCTTTCCTTAGTTCATCGTTAAATGAAACAAGCTCTTTATTTAATCTCTCTCCATCAAATAACCTAGAACAAGCTCTCAAAATTTAATTCAATGGACGCATTAAGATCAGAAATATAGTTGATCTAAGCTAAAAACACATAAGCTCAAATTATTTAACTTAGGTTATGTTCTCTAGTTACAATCTTTGACCACAACCTATTATTAATGAATAAATATACAAGCCAATTATGGATCAAGATCTTAAACTAGTAATAGATAATAATCAAGTCCTATTTAGTTGGCCACCTAAATAAAACAAGAAAATAATCATAGGCAATTATTATAGAAGAACATAATCAACTTCAATTGGAGAATTGGATTTGGAACAATCCATTTAGAATAGACATGTATAGGGTTTTAAAATCACCCTTAACCAAGTATAAACTTAGCTAGATGTAATCGTAAAGTTAAACACAAAAGAAATAATTAACAACATAAGGAGTTCTAGAGATTGAAAGGAAAGGAAAGAACTGATCAATTGTAAGCTTGAGAAAATCCTCTATGCTTGTTAGCCTCCTCAATCCTCTTTCCTTCCAAACCCTTTGTCTCCTTCAAGAATTGATCTTCAGATGATAGCTAACCCTAATTATACCTTTCTAGGGTTATTTAGAGCCCTAGACAATTTGGAGTTAGTGGGAGATAGCCCTAGGTCCATAAGATTCATTCTTATAAATTTTTTATTATGCTCGAGTCGTGGCTTTAGAACCTTACGATCGAGGCCTTGACTCGTTGGAACTCTCCAATTTCTGTTTGACAATCCAAATGCTAATGTCGTGGCTTAGAATCCCTAGTTCGTGGCCTTGACTTGTCTACAAAATTGGTTAATTTCCCTCTTTGTAGTACAAACTCCTCCTAAACTCCTATAAACATCAAAACAATACAAAAACACAAAAATAACAAGAAACGTCACAAAGAAGCATTAAAAAATGTATAATTAAGCACCTATCAGCACCCAATTTGATATTCTAACCCTGTATTTTAATAAGGGTGGGTCCATTTGCACTCACATTTTTTAGTAACACATGCACCCACTTTATTGTTATATTTTTTATTAAAAAATTATCCTCAAATAAATTTACTATTACATATAGTAAAACCTAATTATTTAAATCCTTTTTAATATCTACACCCACTTTATACACATCTTAGTTTTCACTTTTAAGAAACAAGTTATTGGACAAATTTTTTAAGATTATGTTTAACAAATATTTTGGGAAAATGATCTAAGCAATACAATGAAGAAAATAATAAACAGATAAAAAGAAAAATATTATACATAAACTGCAATATTATAGAACTCTAAGCTTTAAAAATAAATAAATAGATAAAACCTAAAACATTAATATTAATTAAACAAACTAATAAAATTGACAATAGACGTTGATTTTGTAGTTGGAGATGGTTAGAGTAAAGTTTTTACACCAGCTGCCAATTTGTTTTTACTTAATTTCTATAAGTTTTATTGATTGATTAAAAAAGTTAAAAATAAAAGAAAAAACAAGCTGAAAACAAGACGAACATGGGAAAACTTTTAATGTGAATATTGAAATTAAATAATAGATCAAATGATAGTTAGATTTGTTGTACCCTTTCAAAGATTATTTAAGGCTTATAATATTAGTTATGAGAGATCTCTTGTTTATATAATTAATTCTCAAAATCTAGAAACTTGCCAGAATTCTTACTTAATTACTTAAACATTAAGCTTGATACATAAAATATTTATTGAAAAGCTTGGAAACTATGCCTGTGTTACATTAAGAAATTGAGAAATCTGATTTATGAATGAAGTTTAAACGTGATTCATGAGATCCTTTCGTAATAAGCTTCTTGTTTCGATGAGCTACAATAAATTTCATTGAAAAGCCTAGAAGCATTTTGTTTTTGGAAAAGAAAAGATGTTAATTTTTTAGAAAAGAAGAGATGTTGATTATTTGGTGGTTGTAGGTATTAAAAAGAATAGGTTGTTTAGGAAACGAAATATTTAGAGGATTATATTGAATAACGGCAATATAACGGCAATATTTATTATCAGGGTCCGTTTATAAAGTAAAAATTAATAATTTAAATTTGTGGGGGGTAAGTGGGTGTATTTATGAAATCGATGGGTGCACATGGCTCCAACATTCGGTAAAATTTTACATCGCTAAAATAGCCTTATATAAAATTACCAAAAAAGACAATAATTTTTGGTTTTTTCCCATCTCCTTCAATATAATTTTCTTTTGATGATATGTTAAATTTAAAACAAAAAATTGAAAATAATCCTGCATTGAATAACTAATGTTTCTTAAACCCAATTTAAATTTATAGACTTAATTGAAGTTGTGCATTAGAATTCCTTTGAAAGATTATTAAGAATGATACAATGGATGAATGGGTTTTTTAGAGAAAGAAAAGCTTTTTATTGTGAATCCCTTGTAAGTATTTCAGTTCAATAATTCTTTCTTCGAGATGGCAAAAATTAACCATTGTTGTTAGGTATAACTTGACATAATCAAGAATTCTTTCTTCAAGTCAACATTAGTTAACCCTGCTTGTTAAGCAAGTCTCGGCTCTAAGAATTCTTTCTTCAAGGCTAATAACCTAACAGGTTGTTTGGTTATGTATTTTGTGTTTTTGTTTTGAAAAATTTCCGATTTGATATGAGAATAAGAGGTATGTTTGAAAATGTTAACACATTCTACGAGAAATTGAATTGTGTGAAAATATATTTGGTTATATGTATTTTGTGTTTTCATATTAAATCAATTAATTATAGTTTAAAAATTTTTCTTTATTTTCAAATATTGTAAAATAATTAAAATATAAATTTAATTATTAATATATTTTATATTAAAAATTAAAATTATTTTAAAATAAAAAAGTGAGAAAAGACAAATTATGTTTGTAGATAGTAGTTTGAAAATGAGAAAAAGAAGTTTTTGTATTTAGAGAGAATATTCAATAAAAATGCAGTCTACAAGATTTTTGTTTGAGAATGGAAAAAAAAAAAAGATGAACAAACGGCCGTCTTTTGGGTGAAACAAATATTCTATGCTCATGATTTCACCACTGTAGTTAAACTATTATATAAATAGGGGAGATTATACTGGGTTTGCTTGATTATTAGAAGTTAAAACATTAAGAGCAAGTTACTAAATGACCAAGAGGACGATGAAATCAATAATACAGCGAGTAGTTTTTGTTGATTTATTGATAGATGAGACTGAAAGGTTTTTATGCAAGGGTTTTTTTTTTTTTTGTTGGTATTAGAAAGGATGTTGAGTAATTAATTAATTTTAGAATTTTAGCAATGATTGTCTAGAGAAAAAGAGTGGTCAGAGCATTAATACGGGTGCAAATGATCCCCTCTCTATTATAAAACTCAAATACATTTGTAATTGTCCAAACTACCCTTCCACCATTTTATTATACCAAAAAATTGTTAATATTAGAAATTGAAGTGTCAATTTAAGTTTCAACTATCCTTAAGACTGATAACTGCCAAACCTAAGGAGTACTTATGTACATACTTGGGTTAATATCATGGTCCTGTAGCCGCAATCAAGCTTATTGAATAGGTCATGGCATGGAGTCCGGGAGGTTAGCAATGCATATATTATTGGATCCCCAACCTCTATAATTAAACAATCAATGTAGTTGATTATATATGTTCACGTTTTAATTTATTTGTCAACAATATATGTCACAGTTAAGTGCTAGTCGGTACAAGATGAAATACTACATTAAATCATTTCCTTTGCGAATAAGGGAATATTTTGCTAAAATACTATTTTCATTATTAATTTTACTAATAGTGATCTTTTTTTTTTAAAAGAATCTTGCGAAATGTTATTTTTATTTTCTTAATGTACTTAAACAAACATAGATCTATTAAAAAAATGAAATGCTTTATGTATGAGTCCTATGTTATTCAAATCAATAATCCACAATTATTTATTTTGCAGTGATATACACCCCTCTTTTGTTTGAATGAAAATTTTTATTTAAAATTGAAACAAAAACAAGAAGCTGATAGAGCTAGCATTGAAAGGGAGAGCCTTAGAACAAAGTACTATTTATTCTGCAATTGCTCGTCAAAAAAATAAAAAAGAAAAACACTTCCGTTTCTGGCGACTTGAATTTTACATTGTTGTTTCATATATTATTACCAATATCCAACCATTCTTTAATCAACACGAGGAGGTGAAGTAAAAGGCTGCAAAAGTCAGTAAAAATGAAGGCAAATGCGTACACATAATACATATACAATAATGTTAGATTTAATTACAACATTCATACAACATAAATTCTACAATATGATATGACAGCTTAAGTGATACAATTCTATTAGAGATATAACTTCATTAATTCATTTTTATTTTTTTCTCTTCCAGTGATTTTTTGCTACGTAGAATGTCAAGTTATGTTATAAAATTTAGGTTGTATAAATATTATAAGTCTAACATTACTTATATATTTATCCCGTTTACTTGTTTGGAACCTTTATATGTATCCCACGTGGGTGGAGTTTGAGAACTTAGCGAGAGTTTTCAAGTCGTGGGCAAGCCAACACCTTGACGTCTCTTGGTAGTAAAAGTAGCCCAAACACTTGCAATCCCTAGTACATTTCTTGCCGCAATCGTCCACCTTGACGGGTCCCATCCATATTGTATACTTGCTCATGAAAGGATCAACCCCTTCAAGTTTATAATAATGAAAATCATTCACTTTACAAGAAGTCAACTTTTTAGGCTTACACTCCTCGCTCCAGGCCAGTAAGCCTTTTTCCGATGGGCAAGCCACACATTGACTGTCATAACATAGCCCGAATTTGCCACATTTAGCTGGCAATTGGCACTCACTTTCCCAACCTGAGTCTTTAGAGAATAACGTAAAAGTCGAGTCGTTCCATGAACCCAGTAAATCTCTGTATAGTAAGTATCCTGAGATTTCCATCAACACCAAGCCGAAGAAACGAAATTGTGCTATCATATTCTGTTATAGCTAAAACGAGACTGACACCCGTGGAGAAATCAAGCGAGAGTTGAAAAGCAAATCCCTCTGAGTCTTAGGGAGAAATCTTAATGTCGCATTTTCCAAAGAGCCATCTGTTGCGCGGAACGTCCGAGAGGACGCGAAGTGGGGAACAGCCTTTGCTTTAGGGTTGTTCTGATAGTAAATCGCAAATCATTTAGGCTCCAGTACGAAGCTATAAGGGCCATTTATGTTCTCTTTATCAGAAGCACGACTCACAAGCTTGGTTGTTCCTCCAACACGGAGAGATTGACCCACCAAGAGAGTATCGGTAGGATAGTCAAAGCTTGCCAAATAAAATTTCCCTTGGAATCGTGAAGCACAATGTTAACATTTGACAGTACCTTTAATCCAATCACACCCTTGTTGGCAGTATTGGTTTGCCAAATAAGGGTGCCATCAGCGTCGGCCAATGCAAGATTGCCATCTGTCCCAAACGTGAGGGTGGCGTTTTCACCAACTGGTTTGCCCCGTTTGGCTTCCCATACCCAAAGAGTAATCAAATCGTGTGGAGCCATGCCTAGAGCAAGAGTGTAAGCATTTGGAGTTGTATTATAGAAGCAAAGTATAAAAGGAGAATTGCCCATATTTAGAACTCTGTAATCCTCGTCATACTCAACAGCGAATTCTCCAAAAAAGGGACCGAATCCATAGTCACCTTGGTTGACAATCTTAAACGTGGCTGAGGTGGGAACAGAGGCTCTAACAATTGAGTAAATGAGTGACAATAAGAAGAAAAGGGAGAACAAGGCAGGGAAAGATGACATTTTTGCTCTTCTTGTGGTTCTGTTTAGGCCTTGATGTTGTAGATCAGGGTGAGGTTGTTGTCTCTATTTATAATAATCAAGAAGCAACAGTTTCAATATCGAATATTTTTTTTATTTGATCATTTGCAAATATGATCACGTGGATGCTTACAGTGAAATTGTGATTTTGCTCCAGTCTGTTTAATGCTACTCGTGCGTGTGTATATATGCATACATATCTTCAGTTTTCCAATGATGGATCGATGATGGTCCTGCTTTGCTTCATTAGGAGTGATCTGGATTATTCTTAATAAGTTTAATTTAAGTATCCGGTTAGTGGATTATATAGCAATAAGGAATAGGCGTAATAGGGAATCTTTAATTGGAATTTGCCATTTGATTTCGCAAAAAGACAAATATTTTCATATGATATATAGCAACTTACCATTGGAATCAATGGATCTAAATTCTTCCATATTTTTTTTAATGCTCTCATTAGTTCAGATCTTTCAATACCCAGCGAGCAAAGAAAACCCAGTCGGTAGCGTTTGAAGCCTGCAGTACTCCAATAGAATATGCATTTCGGTTCGCAGATTGCCGGGTATGCCGGTAAGCGTCTTCGTATGACAGTCTACACTGACATCATTCCAATGACATCACTCCGTTGTAGGCCTTGCGGAATAATTAATTCAACACATGTAATTTTCCAAAATTTGGGTCATGCTACAATGCACCAACTTTCATTTTTGCTTTTATTTAAAAAAGAGCATGAAAATAAAAAACAATAAGTATTTATCTACAACTTTTTTTTTAAAAAAAAAATCTCCATCTTTTTAATTTTTTATTAAGTCCATCTTTTATCACTCTTTTATGTTATTAATTTAAGGTTCTTTTTTGTTTAGTTTTAATGAATAAATCATGAGAACAAACAAAATTGAAAGTAGTTTTTATTAATTTACTTTCTAATAATAAGAAAATGTGATTCTGTATTTTTTCTGCAACTGAAAATACGGAATTAATCAGTTGAGCAATTATTAATTATGTGGGCTTATATATATAATTAAATCTGTCTTTAATTGGAAGATAGCAAAATCAAATAGCAAAATCGAATATTATCTCTTATCTCATTGGCGGGTTAGTCACATGGATGCTGACAATGACATTGTGATTCCTCTCCAATCTGATCAAAGGCTAGCAAACATATTTGTGCGTACACACTTCAGTTTTCAGATCAAGGATCGATGAGGCTGCTGCTTTATTTCATTAGGTATCTAATCAGTGGATTGTACAACAATAAGCGAGTTAGTCACATGGATGCTTGCAATGATATTATTAATCAGTTTAAATTAGGTATCTAATCAGTGGATTATATAATAATAAGCGTAATAAGAAATTTTTAATTGGAAGTTGCCATTTGCTTAAGCGGAGAGGCGAAAATGCTCATATAATATGTAGCAACTTGCCAGAGAATTCAATGGATTTAACTTCTTCCATATTTTTTTATGCTTTTAGTTCAGATCTTTCAATACCTAGCAAGCTAATTAAGGAAACCTAGTCAATAGTGATTGGAGCGGCCTGCACTTCGACAGAAAATGCATTCCGCTTAGCAGATTGTCGGTTATCCTGCTAAGTTTCTTCGTTACTTTGTATGGCATCCTATGACATCATTCCAATGACATCATTGTTTTGTACGCCTTGCTACGGCGTATTTCGTCGGACAAATATGTAAAAGTTCCAAATTTTTGGTTTATAGTTAATAGAATAACTTCGATTTTAATAAGAAAAAAAAGGGTTTCGATTATTGTTTAAGAAGTAGAGAATATATATATATAGGAAAAGTAAGAGTAGAATTTAAATCCTAGTCATATTAAAGGATTTTTTTATGAGGTGTTTATGAATATCTGTTAGCACTTAAATATTATTTTGTAATTAATTAATTCATTTTGAAAACCCAAAGGAAATCAAAGATATGCTTCTACGAACTTGTATGGCGATTTGAAATTTTAATAAACATATCAAGTTCTAAGATACGAGTACTTAGAAACTAAAATTTAACTTGTAGAAATTGTTTTTCTTTTTATGGTAGACAATTATAAAAATTATATTTGATTTCGAGCTTGATTCTCATATTCTTTATATTCTATAAATTGTAATTATTTTTTTTATAAGGGACGTTATGAAATCTGCTATGGATATAATTAACCATCAAAACATAAATTATTTGTAGTACTTGAATCTAAACATTAATTCTAAAACTTTTTACGCTTTAAGATATATGTATCATAACCAATGAGTGCACTATTTCTAGGTTACTCCAATAAGTGTATTGTTATTGTCATAACAAAATTGGGCCTCAATTATTTCTAATTCAGTAAGCCCATTACTGAAGCCCATTATCTGGGCCCATTATCTGGGTCCCACAATGACCTATCCTGACTCCTATATAAACCCTCCGAATTATTACTCAAGGTATGCACACTTTTCTAAACTCATTCTCTCTCTAGATTTCCTTCACTTTTGAGAGCTTCTCTCTCTAGGAAATTCTCCCAGAAAATTCCGGAGTGCCGGACACTGACTTGAGCGTCGGAGGGTCTTCGCCGGCACCACCGCCGGCACCCCTGACTGTTTTCCTTTGCTTGCAGGACTGGACCCGACGTACGACTCGAGCTCCGACCCACTTCCCGGCCGTCCGAAAACCGTGCATCAATAGTTAGCGCCGTCTGTGGGAACGACAATTCAAGCCTCTTTAGTTGTTGCTCCCATCCAAACGTATTCAAACGCATCATGAGTCACGAATTCCAACACTCAACCTCCCTAGAGGTTGACGAAGAAATCGAGGTTGAAGCACCTCCTCGACGCTGAAGGGTAGTTGACACAGGGAGAGCATTGGTGATATCTTCTGGGGTGGGACCTAACCTCAGGCAACCCCGACTCCCACTTAGAAGACCAAAGAAGGGTAAGACAAATCGATTAACTACCATGGAACATACCATGCGAAATTTCAGTGAACAGATGAATCGTATGGTGACTGTGTTCAACCAAGCATTTGGACAAAGTGCCCAGCCGGCTGCAAACACTGCTGGAATAACCCAATAAGTGCCATGGTAGTACCTAATGTCCAGACGGATGTTGATGGGCGTCCTGACTTAGTCGCCCAGACTACTGGATTGCCTCGCCATCAGGTCATTCAACAGAATCTTCCCTATCCTATTTTTCAAAGAGGGGATGGCCGACCACAGATTCCCTCTCCCTCGCATATCATATCTGAACAACAGCTAGCAGCAGTAGACCTTCGACACTCTCTGAACAAGAAGCGCCATACAAGCGTTGAGCAGATACCGAGGGGAAGTAATGTTGATCGGCCCGCCTATTCCTATCATGGTCCTTACGCTCCAGAGCGTAATTATCAGTCCAAGAGAAATCGCCCCAGCTCACCACCTAGAGTTAAGAATCATCGCCCAGATGTTGCCCCAGTGGATGTCTCGGAGGAGGGGACATCAGACAATCATTATGCGGAGTTCAAGCGAGAAATGGATTAAAAAACCCATAAACTGGAGAGGTTGATTAAGCGATCAGGAGGAGAAGAAGATGGTCGTCCACAATGGGAATCACCCTTCGCTAAAGATATTCTAAGGGAAAGATACCCATACGGATTCCGGATGCCACAACTCGAGCTTTACCAAGGGACAACGGACCCCCGAGAGCATTTAGACTCTTTTATTTCTCATATGGAGATACAAGGGGTCTCAGGGGGATTCATGTGCAGAACCTTTTCTCTTAACCTTGGAGGATCAGCTAAGCAATGGTATAGAAGGCTACCAGCTGCATCCATCTCCAGCTTTGATGAGCTTGCCCGTAGTTTCCTCACGCATTTTAGCAATATGAAAACGAGAAGTCGACCAGCGCAGAGCCTTCTTTCAATCAAGCAGGGTCGTAATGAATCCCTCCGTGCATTTTTAGACAGATATCAGTGGGAGGTTGCCCAAGTGGATCTATTTCATGATGGTTACGCTATGCAAGGCTTGGTTCAAGGAATCAGAGGGGAGCTCCCTCTAGCATGGGAATTCTCCGTCAACCTCCCACGTACGTATCAAGAAGCATTAGCAAGGGTCTCTAGTCATGCTGATGCAGAGGAAATTTTTCAAGCAAATTACCCTGGGCAGACTCCGGTGGTACCTAATTCCTCGCGTACAGATAGACGACCGTATGATAATAGAGGAGAACCTCATGATAGAAATCGTAGATCAGTTCCGGATCGACGCTCTGCACGAGACACAGTCAGAAATGATCGCTTCCTGTTACAAGGGTCATCCACCCGACCCCGCCAAGAGCATCATGACCGACCTCAGGAGGAGCACCGCACATTCACGTTGCTTACTATGCCACAGCAGGATATTCTGAAGGAAATCAAGGACAAAGGTCTGCTGAAAGAACCTGCTCCCTTACGGTCGAATTCAAAAACAAGAGACAAGAGGAAGTATTGTCATTTTCACCAGGCTCATGGTCATAATACTGCAGACTGCTTCGAATTAAGGAGACAAATCGAGGGTCTTATCAAGGATGGCCAGCTGCAGGAATACATTTATCAGCCCCCTAAACCATCCAACAAGAATGACAAAGGGAAGGAACCGTTAGAAGAAGTAGCCACAATTTTTGGGGGAGTAGTGGCTGGCTTAAGCTCCCAAGCCCGAAGGCACCTGGCTAGGCAAGCAAGATACGACCTCCCTCACCACGAGGTTAACTTGACGGCCCCTTCCACCAATGTAGGAGATCATGATGTTATCTCCTTTTCATCACAAGATGCGCAGGGTATCCATCATCTACATTGTGATGCCTTGGTCCTTACAGTGATAGTGGCCAATAAGAGGCTACGAAGAGTGTTGATTGACAACGGGAGCTCGGCTGACATAATGTCGTTGGATGCATTCGATCGATTGGGTCTCAACCGTAGAGATATGAGAGGCATCCAAACTTCTCTGATGGGATTTGCTGGAGGAAATGTTATTCCCGAGGGAGTAATCTCGTTACCTGTAACCTTGGGAGAAGGCTCCCTACGACTTCAAGGCCGTGATGGGTGTCTATCATCATGTCCTGAAATTTCCAACACCTTCAGGGATAGGAGAAGTAAGAGGTGAACAACGAACTTCTCGGGAATGCTACAACATGGCTTTCAAAGAGAAGGCACATAAGCTATGGATGATTCGTGGAGAAACTTCCGAGGGGATAGAAGGTTTGGATCTACGGGGTCAAGAGAAAGGGGAGGCTGTAGCTCCAATAGAAGGGATGGCTGACGTCCCCGTTTGCTTGGATGATCCGGAGAAGACAGTGAAGGTGGGTGAGAATCTTCCTCTACCAATCAAGGATAGGTTGATTGGTTTTCTTCGAGAGTACAGCGACGTTTTTGCATGGTCTCACGAAGACATGCCTGGTATAGACCCGAATATAGCTGTCCACCGCCTTAATGTCAACCCTGGAGCTCAACCTGTTCGACAAAAGAGAAGGCACCAAGCCCCAGAGCGTTCAGAGGCGATTGCCTTAGAAGTGAGTAAACTCTTGACAAGTGGAATCATTCAGGAGGTAAACTACCCCGAATGGCTCTCTAATGTTGTGTTGGTGAAAAAAGCCAATGGAAAATGGCGTGTTTGCATCGACTTCAAAGACCTGAACAAGCATTGTCCAAAAGACAGTTTTCCACTACCCAGGATAGATCAATTAGTTGATGCCACGGCTGGCCACCAACTTCTAAGCTTCATGGATGCTTATTCTGGTTATAACCAGATTCCCATGTACTCAAAGGATGAAGAAAAAACAGCCTTCATCACTGATAGAGGGTTATACTGTTACCCGATGATGCCATTCAGATTGAAAAATGCTGGAGCAACCTATCAACGGCTGGCAAACTCCATGTTTGCTCCTCTCCTTGGAAAGACAATGGAAGTTTATGTGGATGATATGCTCACCAAGAGCGTGGACGCTAGGTCCCACGTAGACGACCTCCGTGCAACCTTTGACATCCTCCGGAAGCATGACATGAAGCTGAATCCCACCAAATGTGCTTTTGGGGTATCTTCTGGGAGGTTTTTAGGATTCATTGTCACCCAAAGGGGGATAGAGGCCAATCCTGAAAAAATCCAAGCACTTACGCAGCTAGAGTCTCCCAAAACTCCAAAGGATATACAAGTCCTCACTGGACGAGTGGCCGCCCTGAATCGCTTCATTTCTAGGGCAACTGACAAATGTCACTCTTTCTTCAAAGCGTTAAGGAAGTGCAAGCAGTTTGAATGGACAAATGAATGTGAGAATGCTTTCCAACAGCTGAAGAAGTACTTAGGTTCTCCTCCTCTCCTCTCCAAACCAATCTTGGGGGAACCAATCTTTCTGTACCTAGCAGTCTCCACATGCGCAGTGAGTGCAGCTCTTATCTGTGAGGATCAGGGAATTCAGAGGCCAGTCTATTATGTGAGTAAGGCCTTGACAAAAGTCGAAGGTAGATACCCCCCTATGGAGAAGCTGGCTCTCACCTTAATTGTTGCGGCACGAAAGCTTCGCCCATATTTTCAAGCACATACTATGATGGTCCCAACTGATCACCCTTTGCGACAGATACTCTACCGTCCAGAGCTTTCTGGAAGACTTGTCAAGTGGTCCATTGAGTTGGGAGAGTTTGACATACATTATATTGCAAGACCATCAATCAAAGGGCAGGCAATCGCTGATTTCATTGCTGAATTTTCAAGTGGTATGGGTAAGGAGGATGAAGATATCAGTGCAGGGTCACATGACCGACCAATGCCCATGGGAATTGATCCACAGAAGGCATGGATCTTGTTCGTAGATGGGTCATCTAACAAGATCGGTAGTGGAGCTGGCTTGATTCTGTCAACCCCAGATGGAGTAGAGGTAGCTGTGGCGTTACGTTTCAATTTTAAAGCCACAAATAATGTTACAGAGTATGAAGCTCTCCTTGGAGGACTTAGGCTGGCAGTTGCTTTGGGGGTAGGAGAGATCGTCATCCACAGTAATTCCCAACTTGTGGTTAACCAAATCCGTGGAGACTATTAGGCAAAAGGCTCTACCATGATAGCTTACTTGGGTAGAGTTAACTCCCTTCAGCGCGGTTTTAAAGGTTTTGACATCGTAAGAGTCCCAAGGGTGGAGAATTCGAAGGCTGACAGTTTAGCCAGAATTGCTTCAGGAATAGACCCCCTTCTACCGACCGCCTATCACATGGTCGTTCTAGAATCTCCAAGCATATCACAACATGAGCTTCTGCCAGAGAAGACAATGACCATAAATGGTAGCTCTTGCTGGATGGACCCTATCATAAAGTTCTTAGAAATGAGGGAACTTCCAGCTAACCGCAATGAAGTAATCAAGGTAAGAGGGAGAGCGTCAAGGTACACTATGGTCAATGGTGTTCTTTACAAAAGGGGGTTCAGCCTTTCTCTTTTAAATTGTCTTCGCCCAGAAGAAGCTAATTATGTCCTCACAGAAATCCACGAGAGGATATGTGGTAACCATTCTGGTGGTCGGTCTCTAGCTCATAAGTGTATCAGGCAAGGATACTATTGGCCAACCATGAAGAATGATGCTAAGACATTCTCAACTAGGTACCACAAATGCCAGAAATTTGCCAACATTCCAAGGAGAGCTCCTGAGAACTTGACTCCAATGACAGCCCCATGGCCATTCGCCCAATGGGGACTAGACCTTATTGGACCTCTTCCAATGGGTAAAGGTCAAGTTAAATATGCTGTTGTGGCAATTGATTACTTCACTAAGTGGGCAGAAGCTGAACCCCTCGCATTGATTACTGAAAGGAAGACCACGGACTTCGTAAGGAAGTCAATTATCTATAGGTTTGGTATCCCTCATACCATCATTACGGATAATGGCAAGCAATTCGATAACTCCAACTTCTGGAACTTCTGTAAGGAGCTGAACATCTCTTTGTGCTTTTCATCTCCAGCTCATCCTCAAGCAAACGGTCAGGTGGAGGCTGTTAACAAAACCATTAAACACCTCTTCAAGACCAAATTAGATGCTAGGAAGGGTGCATGGCCAGAAGAGCTTCCACAGGTGCCTTGGGCATACCGAACCACTGCCCATACAGCAACAGGAGCAACCCCATACTCCTTGGCATTTGGCTCGGAAGCAGTCATACCTGTTGAAATTGGCCTCCTATCACCTCGTACTGAGGCTTAATCATAGAAGCCTTCAACTCAACCTAGATCTTCTTGAGGAGGAAAGGGATCTCACTAGTGTCAAGGTTGTTGCTTAACAAGAGAGGGTTGCTCGATATTTCAACTCTAAGGTTAAGCGCCGATCTTTCAAAGAAGAAGACTTGGTTTTAAGACAAGTACTGCAAAGTACCCGAAATTCCACTGATGGAGCACTGGGGCCCAACTGGGAGGGTCCGTATCAAGTCAAGGCAGTCATCCGACCAGGCACCTACAGACTGGTCACCATGGATGGGAGGTCGCTCCGTCATCCATGGAATATTGAGCACTTAAGGAAGTACTACCCGTAATCTCTCTATATGTGCAGTAACTGCTTCCAGGAGCTTACGCATGTGTAACAACTCCCATAGGGAAACCAATAAAGAGATTATCAGTAGAGTGTTCATTTTATTCCAAATTTTTGTGATTGTACATCCTTAAAGCACATGTATGATCAAATTGCAATAAGATGGAAAGAGTAAAAGAGTACAACACCAGAGAGAAAAAAAGAAATTCTTAGAATGTTTATTATATCAAAAATGGTTAAGGAGTGCCATACATATAGTCCAAGTAAGGACAACTCCTCACCTATAACATGGAACTGAAAGCAAAGACAATAAAAGGTAAAATCAATTCCAACTAACTCTAAGAAGTGGCCTCATCATCTCCTTCTTTATCTGAAGACGATGAGGTAGAGTCGCCTTGCTTGGCCTCCCATGCCGCTGTGTCCAATGTCGACTCATAATCCTCATCTTTAAGGATGAGGCGGTGGAATTGCTCAGGATCAGAGTCCGCTGTCGGGATAGACTCTGCCACCAAGTTTAACTCTTCAGCTATGGGTGACTGATCAATCTCTGGGTAGCGGTCATGGAACCATCTACGCACCCCATTGACTCCGTCAATATAGGAGCGTTCCATAGCTTGCTGGTAGATGCGACCCCTACGGAAGCAAGCAACTGCCTTGTCGATCCTACTTTGCTCAGCAACAGCCCTCTCTCGAAGCTCTTGGCCAAAATCATTGGCCCTCTTATGTTGGATAGCTACCTCCTTCTTGGCTTCGGACAAGTCTGCCTTCATTCTGCCCATCTGTTCCTTCATCTCTGCCATTTTTCTTTCCATTTCGGTTAAGTTGTCGAGGCAGACTAGATATTTCGCCTTCTAATCGTCAACCTCAGAAGTGAGATGGTTAACTTCCTTGAGGAGGTTGGTGTTGGTAGACTCTCCTTGAGCTAAGGGCCCTGTCGCCTACAGAAAGAGAGGCAAAGAGAGGGAAGGAGTTAAGGCATGACTTTCAAAAGTAAAAAAAAAAAAAAAAAAAACGGGAAGAAAGGGTCTCAGTAAAGCCTAACCTGAAGTATGATACCCATCCTGACAGCGATCGCATCAAAGTATGTGAGTTTTACATTCTCTGGAAAGACATTGGTAGGCATAAGGCGTGCAGCGCTTTGAGACAATTCCTGAAGGTAATCTCCACATGTTGAGCCACTCTGAAAGCCCGTACTGTCAAAGGTAAAACGCTTGGGTAGTTGAGAGGCTGAGGGTAACCTGCTCCCAGTAGGCTTCGAAGCTGCCACTTCATCCGCAGGCTGAACGGTGGCAGACCTATCAGGAACCGGCTTCCGTACGGGAATCTCCTTGTGACCACTGACTCTCCTCTTCGGAGGTCCAAGAGTTGGAGGACTTCCGCTTCGTTTCTTCTGGGAAGAACTAGGCCTGCCATGAGTGAAGGGCTTAAGTGACATCTTGGCTACGAGTTGAGCAAATTGCTTCTTGGTAGGATGTAAAGGAAATAGTCCTGCGCGAAAATAAAACTGGTAAGACGACAAGCACATGTTGGATGAAGTAAAGTCGGAAAGTAATGATCAAGCTTACCTTCTGGAGGAATCGGAGGTGATAAGCCAAGACGGACCAATTGCTCCCGATCAGTGAGGCTATGCACGTTCTTCGAGTCCACGAGTAGCTTGAGTACCACTTGCAAGTCGTCTCTCTCTTTCTGAGATAACAGCGGACGTTTGGTCCAAGGAGCTGCAATGAAAACAGAAAAGAATGTCAGTTGATCAAGAATTGTCATAAAAAGACGGATAGGGAGTCATTATAATATGGTACCACAAAAACCAAAACGCCTCCTGATCCTCAACTTCTCCCCCTTTGGACGAGCACCTTCTTGATACTTCCAACCGCCACCACACCAGAATTGCTTATACTTCCATTCTTTCACATGGGAGGGAATGCCAAAAAGACGGTTGGGGTCATCCGTCTTCCCTCGCTGGGATATATAGTAGTAACCCGTTTTCTCTCCATTCAGTGGGTGAATAGCAAAAATGTGTTTAACATGGTTGGTGGTAGGGTCACCAAGGCCTGCGCTTCTGAATAAACTTTGGAAAGCTATCAGAAGCCTCCACCCATTGGCCGACAGTTGGGTAGGGGCAATGCCCATGGCATCAAGCATACGACGAACATAGTTATCAAAAAGCACCCGGAGACCAGCTCTCAATAGCTCTAGGCTTAAGCCAATGACACCTCGTGGTGGCCTACTCCACCGGTCGCCTTTCCTTAGAAGAAATAGAATGACTGAAGCCGGGATAAGGAAATGGGCTCTATATATCTTTAATCGATCGTCCGGGAGTTGATTATCAATATGGTCGGCCTCCCACCACTTTTCAACCTCCGGTTCACTATCTGAGGTAGTAGAGGACGACCAGTCGCTATCCCCTTCAGTATCTACCACCTTATGGTTGATAGAATTCTGTCCCAGCTCCCGATCCGGACCGAAGAAGTTTTGATAAAACTCATTAACTTTTTTACGGTTGGTCACCGGATTCTTGTCCTTCGAAGACTGGGTTTGATGACTCGATTCCCCCCGTAGCACTTTTACAGAAGTTTTTACTCTATCCATCTGCACAGTCAAAGAGGGGTCGTTAGTCATCAAACCAAGTCTACTAAGAGAGGGAAGAGGTGAAAAAAAAAAAGCTGGAGGGATTGTATTGAAAGTCCGTGGAAACACCCCCGCGGAGAAAAAATAAAAGTTTGAAAATCCGCGGAAACACCCCCGCCGAGGAAAAATTATTAAAGTTTGAAAATCCGTGGAAACACCCCCGCGGAGGAAAAATTATAAAAGTTTAAAAATTCACGGAAACACCCCCGCGGACAAAAAATTAAAGTTTGAAAATTCGCCGAAACACCCCCACGAATAAAAAATAAAAGTTTAAAATTTCGCGAAAACACCCCCACGAATTAAAATAAAGGTTTAAAATTTCGCAGAAACACCCCCACATTTTAAATAAAAGTTTTGAAATTTTGCAGGAACACCCCCACAGTTATTAAATGAAATTTCAAAATTTGCTGACATGCCCCCGCGCTTATTCAAATTTCCCGGAGGAAGTCCCTACAAAATCACGTAACCTGCATGCCGCATGCAGCGGGCCCAGCGCCTCGCCCCTGCTCGCCCAGCGCCCCGCGAGCTCGTCCATGCGCGCCCAGCGCCTCGAGCTCGCCCCTGCGCTACCCACGCAGAGCAAGCCCTCGCCTGCTTCTCCCCCTCGCCCGCACGCCCAGGATTGCGCTGTGGCCTGCTAGCCCGCGCGTTAGGGCCTGCTCGCCCGCGTGCTGGGGCCTGCTCGCCCTCGCGCTGTGGTCTGCTCGCCCGCGCGTTGGGGCCTGCTCGCCCGCGCGCTGTGGCCTGCTCGCCTGTGTGCTGTGGCTTGGTCGCCCTTGCGTGCGTAGCAGCTCGCCCACGCGGGCTTGCTGTGCACGCCGCTCTCCCATGCGAGCCGGCCCTCCATCACACCCGAACACACCCCTAAATCTCCTCTTCCTTCATGCCCGAATACACATGCATGTGTCTTCTTCTTTCACACACGAATCCGCAAGGGGAAAGCACATGCAAGCATGATATATTCTCACACAAGACAATAATAAGCACAAAAACTAAACCTAATCCATGCATTCCGAAGTATATACACAAAAAAAAAAGAGTACTCACTTGTGGCGGTTGGAAAATTCTGGCTCAGAGTGAAGAGTTCTGTTTGCTGGGATCACTTGCACTGCTTGCCTCCCGGGTGCTCTCTCCTATTTTTGAGTAAACCCTACTCCCCAACACTTGTGTCTTATATAGAGCACCAATTTAGGGTTTAATGAATCACATCTCTCGGCTGGCCCCCTAACACATTTAATTTATAGCCCAAAAATAGTCCCTACGCCGACTCATTGGTCAACTTGGGCCTGGGGGGACTACTGTTATGGCCATAACAAAATTGGGCCTCAATTATTTCTAATTCAGTAAGCCCATTACTGAAGCCCATTATCTGGGCCCATTATCTGGGTCCCACAATGACCCATCCTGGCTCAACTATTTTTAATACAGTAAGCCCATTACTGAAGCCCATTATCTGAGTCCCACAATGACCCATCCTAACTCCTATATAAACCCTCCGAATTATTACTCAAGGTATGCACACTTTTCTAAACTCATTCTCTCTCTAGATTTCCTTCACTTTTGAGAGCTTCTCTCTCTAGGAAATTCTCTCAGAAAATTTCGGAGTACCGGACACTGACTTGAGTGTCGGAGGGTCTTCGCCGGCACCACCGCCGGCACCCCTGACTGTTTTCCTTTGCTTGCAGGACTGGACCCGACGTACGACCCGAGCTCCGACCCGCTTCCCGGCCGTCCGGAAACCGTGCATCAACATGTATGTCTAATGAAAAATCAAGGAAGTTGGTGTTTTAGTTCTAGAACTCGTATATTACCACAAGAAAAACGACTTTTATTAACAAAAGGTTTTTCTAGCTAAACGGTAAAACTTTTCATCAAAACTTATTATGATAAAAGAGTTTCATCCCCAAACTTGTTGCCTCTAGTGGGTCGCAGAATGTCACCAAAAGCAAATATTATTTTTCTCACCAACAATTACAATTTTTGACAAAAAATTTTTGTTGCTCAATAGTCAATACTTGTCAAAAAATAAAAGTCATCTTATTTTGACAAAAATATATGCTGCACTAAATCTTCTTTAACGAGGAAAATTTGTCGTTGAAAATTCTTAAGACTCGAAAAGGAATGTCGCCCACTACTTGCATGTATGAAACAAAAATTTCCTTACAACTATATTTTTATCAGAAAAATATATTCTAATCTTAGTATTCCTTTAGTTGGATAAAAGTATTTTATCCTTGAATATATATTTCAATGACAATAATTTTTTGCTGCCCAAAAGACTAATAAAAAAACCAATTTAAACTTAGGCCAACAGAAATTTAAGGTTACAATGACAAAATTGTTGTTGCCATAATTAATCAAATGACAAATCTTAAAATTTGTTGTTCTAATTTTTATTACTCCTTGATGACAAATAAACATTTAATAAGCATTTTTTTTTTTTTGTAGAAGTACCTTTTCAAGAGGTAACTTTTTGTTGTGTGATTCTAATAAATTGGATAAATTTTGAGAAAATCAAATTCTTGCCTTTTTTTTAGAATCATTCCCAAGTAATTCATTAATATAAACAATCTTTGATGTGCCAAGAGTTTTAAAATTGTTTTAAGACAAGGATTTTGTTCTTTTCAAAAAGATTTCAATTTTATTTTAATAAAATTAATATCAACATGTTTTTTATTACTAAATATTAGTCTAATTTTCCATATATTTCAAATACATAACTTATATTTATCTAAAGGGTCGGGCTATGGTAACAAATTTCTAAGTTAAATTTAGACACTGGCTAGTAACCCTACATCTAAGTTTGATCCAGTGGTTGTGAGAAACATAAAATTAAAAAATTATGTATCATTCAATGGTTGAGATGAATGATGAGTTGACACATTAAATGTAACTTGGTAGCTTTCGATATCAACTATTAGATTTTGTGAGATTAATGATCATCAATTTGTGTTAACAAATTGTGTCAAAAATTGTGTTAAAAGATCCTCTCCATATAAATATAGCCATTGTAGACTTTCATCCATGGTCAATTCCCCAAACATATCCTTTTCTTTTTAATTAATTACTTTAGGCAATTACTTGTCTTTGAGTCAATGGTTGTTGATCCTCAGGAGGATTACGTTTTTATTCTTGAAGATGCACCAATGATTTGGTCTAACATATTTAAATTTATTACTATATAAAATATTGTAAAATAATTAATAAATAGCAATTATTGTAAAAAAATTAAGTAAGTACATACGAATCAAATAAATAACAAATTCGAACATTGCAAAAACTGTTAAAATAAAAAAATCCATAAGCACACAAAGAGAGTAAATACGATAAAAAATATCTTTGCTAATCTTATCTACAACTTTTAATTCTAATAATTGTCGTGATAACCAAGCAACAGAAAGCATGAATAGGAAACAAAAATACCTACATGCTCTAGTTGACATTTTCAAACTCATAAAAAATTGAATTAAACTAGTGTAACATAATCTTCAAGTTTGTTACGCAATTGCAAAATTTTTAATAGTATATAAAATTGTCTTCAAAAATTCATAAAAACTTAAATTTAAGGCCGATTAAAACAAAGCCAATTGGAGTTCAAAGCTTAATTACGTGTCCTGATTAAAAAATGAGAAAACATTTGCCAGAGTACTTGTCCATCGATACAAATTTAAGAAAATCTTTAGGATCGTAAGATAGTTACAAAAATTTCAGCATGTAACAATTATCTTTAAAAAAAAATAAAATTTTAATTCATGCTCAATTCAAACAAAACCAGTTTAAAAGATTAATATGTCTAAGTTGATATAAAAAAACAAATAAGAGATTTCAAAAGTAAACGTTGGTAGATAGAATGTTAGGAAAATCTTCAAGTATATGTATTACCCAAATTTTATCTCGTAACAGTTACCTTTCAAAATTCATTCAATGTCGATTCAAACAAATAATTTATTTAATATTTAAACTCAATTTAAGCATGTACATAGATTTGAACATGTAAAATTGTATGCAGTATGCAAATTATTAAACCCACATTGAGCTAGACAATTTAAGCAATTAAATCAATCCAACAACGTAAAATGTGATTTTATATCATAAAATGAAGCAAAGATAAAGCTTTAATACAAACCTTTCTACCAAGCTCGAAGAATAACAAAAACTAACAGAGGTTCTCTTTCTTGCTTAAATAGTTTATGACCATCTTCAAAAGCTAACATTTAAAATTAAACGTTAAACAAGAATTATAGTAGATTAAAAAGGAACAAAAAGTCCCCATCTAATTTCAAAGAATTAAATAAACACATAAGTGAAAAAGAGAAGATGAAACAGACATTATCTTGAAGACATCGAAGCTAGAATATCAACAATCACTAATTCAAGCTGTGAATAACAAGACCATTACATTGTTGAGAAACTAGGTATCCAACCCAAAAGAATACTACTAGTCCATTAGATGGAAGGACCAATTCTCTTTATAAACCTAATACCTCCCCTTAAAGTTATTTAATGAGACAACTCAACAATCTCCCTTTCCAGTGGGACATGTAGTGTGCATTACGGTCTATACTTCTCCTCAAATTGTCTATGCTTGAAGCCTAAGTCCTTGTATTGATAGTTTATGTGTTTGACTCTAATACCACTGTTCAGGAACCATATGTCCAATCCCAAAAGACTAGTCCATTAGGTGAAGAAACAAATCTTCTTTATAAACCCAAGATCTCTCATTACAACCATTAAATGTGGGGATAAATTAACATAAGCCTACCATAAGCATAGAGTCTAGTTGGTCACAACGACACACATCTAAACTACCAAAAAAAGGGTAGATGACAACTTGATGGAGGAGAGGCAACTGAGTGAAACCTAAAACAGCCAAGTGTGCATTGTAGACAGTTGAAGTCAAAGTCATATAATTCTAACTACCTAAAATTGAATACTCAAACTTAGATCTTCAAACCTTACGGAAAATTAGGTGAGTAGAGGATCTTTATGTTGCAAGATGAACAATTATTAGAGAAATAGATTTGTCTCTATAATACGCATTTTCCAATAAAATGTTTTGTTGAAGTAAGTTTTATGTTCATCAATATTGTAAAATTTGTGGAATGGTACTATTTTTACAAACTATTCATACAAATTCACTCATATAAACCTATGTGGCATTATTGAATGATTGCCACATCATCAACATTAATCAATGTAATTAAAATTTGAAATTTACTCATTCAATCAAATCATGGCATATTAATTTGTCTGAGTATGTTTGTATGGATAGTTTGTAAGAATCATATTTCTCTTTTACAATTTCATTATTGTTTATAATGGATAACAAGACAATTTCTTTGCAAAATAGCATATTTTGCCAAAGAAAATGAATTTATCTCTATAAAGTCATCCAACAAAGTATTTTATGATAGTAAGTTACATATTTATTGCAATATATCATCCAACTTGTTAAGATCCTATATTCTTATTTTGGCATCTCAAGAGAATCTTGGATAGTAATTTTTTTCCTTTTAGTTCATTTGTTATAACAATTGATGTTATCATAGTCTTATAGGCATGCGACATATTATGTCAAATGCATTATGTAAAACCCCAGCCCATTAGAAATTAAGCCAAGCCCTGCCTACTTTTCTTTTTCTATTAAACCAGCCTACCACACCCAACCCATTGGTGAGTTAATTCAAAGAAGGGGGAGAGAGAGAGAGTGTGTGTGTGTGTGAGAGGTGGAAAGGAAGAGTGAAGGCCTAGGGGAGAGATTAAGATGGGAGCTATTTGAAAAGGGAAAAAGCAGTAACATTCACAATTTCTTAGCTAGATAGAGTTCTTTTTGTCATTTCATTTGTAAAAGTTGAAATAGAAGGAAATGTTTGTATGTTTTAGTACTCTGAAAGAGAAGCTAGAGAAAGAACGAATTATCGAACCAATGTTTTCACGAAATTGGAAGTCTTATTCAAGGTATTTCATCTTTCCGATTATGTGTGTTGAGTCTATTGTAGAAATGTTAACATTGATGAAGGTGATGAAAACTTAGGGTTTTCTATAAACAGTGGAGATTTCAAAAACTTTTGCAATTGATTGGCTTTGATTTTGATTCTCAAGTTCATATATGTTTAAATAGACATCCAAGAGTTTGATTAAAATTGGTTTCATAGAAAAATATGGAGTATTTGATTTTGTATGAAATTTTGAAATTGACTCTACAAATCTAGTATTTCAGTTTTTCTGCAAGAGATCAGTTTTAGGAAAATTATTTGAGGTATCTAGATATCTTATAAAATGATAAAATTCGTAAGTTTATTTTTCTTTGTGTCTAGTTTAAATCTACTAATTTTTGTGATTTTAAGAATTTATCCTGAGTTGTTATATATCTTTTAATAAAGAGAGATCAGTCTTGGAAATTGATTTTTAGAATTGTTGTTTCTGTAAATTTTACATGGTATTAGATATATATGTTTAGATGGCCTATGAAAAAGATTAGATTATTTGGATGTGTAAGTTATTTATTGAAAATCCACAAACATGTATTGCTCTATTTTGGAAGTCTGAAAATAAAGTTAATTAGCATTGATTAGACTAAGATATGAAGTTGTTTAAGGGAATCTTATAGCATTCAAATTGATTATTAATTGAATATAATGTGATGGGTTCTTTTGTGATGGTTAGGGCAACAAGAATTTCATTTGAAGATGAAATTAGATGACAAGCTAGTTGGAATGTTGCTTGGATATACAATGACGCTCAAGTTGTAGATCAAGATTTGTGAGTCGTTTTATCAATATATATATGTTTTAAATTCTATTTCTATATATGCTAGAAAGCTTTGAAATTTTTAACAAAATAAATTTCTAATGAAATTAAGCAAGTATGTTTACTGGTTTATTTAGCATTTCTTAGAATTATGTACTCTTAACATTTTAGCAAACTCAAAAGTATTCAAAGTAGTTTCCTATAGTATTTCCTAAAGATATACATAGCAATATTTATTATAGTTGCTTTGAGTTATTAGAATGTTAAAAGTTAGTTTCCAAATTAGCTTTAAACAAAGATATAACATAAAGAACAGAAAATTACAATTTTTGATCACATGCTTCTTGGTTTAATCAAAATGCGTATTTTCACAATATTAGAAAAAATTGTGTTAATTATGTTACTAAAAACTAATTCTAGCATCTTGTCCAAAGCTTCTTGGAGTTTTCATAAATTCTTTTTAAGAATATGTTTGTCATTGATTTTTTATGATTCAAATACTTTCAGCTTTAGCTTGCATATATCTTTTAGTGTTTGATAAAGTTGCATTATAATTAATGGTTTAGCTTATGAAGCTTTTCTTAGACAAAAATAGTTCTCACAAAGATAAGAAAATTTAGTAGTGTTATATTGATAAAGGTCTTTAGGACTCGTTCAGATAGACATGGAGGCTTTGTATTGCATGATTTGGACATTTAGCCTCTTAGGGGCAACTCTATGCGTGCATATGACCAGTTTCAGATAGTGCTCCACATATACGATATTAGTCCCATCAGGTGTGACTAGTTTAGCATATTCGTTCTGCCTGCACGATGTTAGATCTCGCCATGTATGAGTAGCTTTAGATTTTGCTTTACCTGTAAGATGTAGATCTCATAAGGTATGACTAACTAGTTTCTTGGGTACTTGTTTAGTATATCAAGAGGTATGTCAAAAATGTTTATATGAGTTAGCTTAAAAAAAGAAGCACTGTTAGCCCATTTGTATAAACTTTTACAAATCTTTGAAAATAGTACTTATGTTGATAGTTCATGCATACTTAACAGCTCCATTGTTTTGTAATCTTATAAAAGATAAAGATCACTTCTTCTCATGAGTAAATATTATTTATAGAAGTTATTTAAAGAAGGATTTTAATGAAAATCATACCCTATGTTTTAAAATAAAATTAGAATAATTGTCTCAACATATTTATCATGAGTTTTATTTTATGATATTGAGAAATTAATGCATTCTTTTGTTGTTAAGTTTGAAGAACTTGGTTATTCAATGGCTTATTTATTCCATATCTATAAAAGATTTGATGATATGTTATCTATTTGGTTCTTAGTATTAGAAGTTTCTATAAAGATTTTCAATAGAGCAAATATTTTATTTTATAATAATATAATTTTTTTTTAGAAATGGATTTACTAATATACCTTTATCCCCAATCATTGAGTTTTATACTCACCATTTTCTTTTAAAACTTTCTCTCATAGGTCAAAGCAAGTTGTGATCTAGTTAACAAGTCTCGAGGTCAAACCACGTAATGGTGCAAGGATTTATTTAGTAATTTTATTAAGGTTGTAATGGATGTGTTAGAAAATTTTTATTAGCCATTGTTGTAGAGTTTCAAAAGAAAATTAATATATATGCATTTATGTATATTACAAAATTTAGAAACCATGTCTAAAGGATTAAGTGGGTTGGAAGTTAGTGGACCTAGACCCATGAACCAAGGCCTTATATTTATATAAGAAAGGATTTTCTAGAATTAGAAAGAAGGAAAAAAAACAAAAAAAAGAGAGAGGAGAGTCTCATGGTTCCAGGAAGAGAAGAAGAGAAGGAGGAGAAGAAGAAAAAGAGAGAAAAAAGGAAAAAATTTCAAAGAGGTGTATAAGCTTGGAATACAAGTAGGGATTTTCTAACACTATACTTACATCATGTCATGTATTTTGTTGTTTTAAATTGATGTTGGTTTGTTATGCATGAGACTTGTTGTAACTTGATTGTTTGTTGCTTGGATGATGAACTATGAGTGAAGCTACTTATTGTAAGTTGATTGCTTGGCTGTTTAAATGAGGAATTATGTGTGAAAACTAAGTGCTTATGAAGTGAAGAAGAGATGGTTCTTGAAAGGAGTTGTAGTTCATGTGACTGCCCTGTATTGTTTACACTGATTCATTTTTCTGGATTGAGAATTGTATGATTTTTCATTTGTTTAGGAAAATAGACATATGAAGCTTTATTTAGCCACTGATTTCATTGAATTTGGAGTTAAAATGAATTTTTGGTGAATTTTTGAAGTTAGGAGTCGAAATCTGGAAATGAGTTGATTGAACCGACTTAATAGAACAGGTTCACGACTCTGGATGTAGAGTCTGACTTTTCATCCGACACTACTCGACACTAACTTGTCGAGTGTCGAGTGTCTAGCGATTAACGTGTCGAGTGTCGAGTCACAACGTCGCATGCTGCATGCACGACTCGACGTGTGGGTTTGAGTGTCGAGTGTCTAGCGAGTAACGTGTCGAATGTCGAGTACAGTGTCGCGTGCTGCATGCACGACTCAACGTGCGGGTTCAAGTGTTGAATGTCTAGCAAGTGATGTGCCGAGTGTTGAGTGAACAGTGTCGCGTGTTAGTGCCGTGTGTTACATGTAAGATTCAACATGCAGGAGTGGGTGTCGGGTGTCGAATGTCAAATGTCAAGCGGCATTGTCGAGCAGAATTACAGAACGACCCAAATCGATTGCTCACTTCCCGAAAGTCTTGGATTTTTCATAAAAATTATATTTTCTTGAAATTTATCATAGAAATTATATTGAAGAGGTGTAAATGTATGCATTGGATGTTGGATGGGCCGTTTTGTATATGGATCTAAAGAGAATGCGGAGATAAAATTCTTAGTGTTGGACCTTGAATGGGCCGTTTTATATACGGATCCAAGGGGAACACGAATATTATAAACATGAAGTGTTGGACCTTGGATGGGTCGTTTTGTATACGGATCCAAGGGGAACACGACTATAAACTTGATGTGCAAATGAACATAATTATTGATTTATTATTATTTGGTGTGAAATTCTGTAATTGAGTAATTGTTGAATACGTGTGATTTAGTTTAATGTTATAATTTTTCCTACGAGGCTTTATGCTCACCCCCTCTCTCCACAGGTACACAGAAAGATGTTCACACTAGTGATGTTCCAGAGCTTTCCTAGGGAGTCTGGAGTCTGCATGTATATAATGATTTTTGGGGGACGGTCTTGATTCTCCTAACTTATGATGGGAGATTTTGTTATGTGACTAGCAACTTATGTATTGAATTTAGTCATTAGTGTATGTAAAGTTTATTTTGAACAAATAGCCAAATGTTGTAATAAATTCATGTGATGTATAGAAAAAAAAAGGGATATTGATGATGTATTTTTTTATTAATTTCTAATTTAATCACCCCTAAAGTCTTCAAATAAGAGATGTTAGGGAGTGACAATTGTAATTGGAGTTTTATTGTATATTTATTGAATTACTTTCAAGTTTATTTCATGAGAAAGGCAAGAGTTGAGTTATAGTCCCTAGCCCATATTTTAGGCAAAATTTGCTGGTGTAGCTAGGGGAGGGTCCCGTCATATTACCTCTTTTACTTTTATTTTCATATAATATGTTGTTTAAGACATATGGCTTTTCTAGTATGGAAAGTATGACTTGCATTGGATTCTTTTCTCTCATTTATTATGACTTGCATTGGATTCTTTTCTCTCATTTATTCTCAGTAACCTGATTCTTACCACATTGTTTCAGGGATGCAGATTGTCTTTTGTAGTATTGAAGATTGGACAAATCACACAGACCCCCCCATGTGTAGGCTTAATTTCGTGCGTATTCACCTTTTGTCATTTTGTATTAGCGCATAGCCCTCACTTTTTGTAGAGTCATCATAGACCACTCTTTTGTTACTTTTTTCATTAGATAACATTAGTTTTCCATCCATTTTGACTTCAATTATGAAAGTACCCCTAACACCAATTCTTAAAAAGCATGCACAGAAATTAAATAAACAAAGATATTAAAATTACCATTTTACTTTTACTAAAATCAATTTAATAAACACTTGGATAGGGATACAAAAGGAATTTCCTCTAAGTAATTTATATTCCAATTCCAAATTCCTAAATTAAAATAACTAAAATCCATTAAAAAAAATCAGTAGCTACTGGGATCAGCATGTTTTGCTGGGTTTCTTCCCCAACTCCTCCAAAGCAACCTACCATGCTTTACCTCTCCATAGTCAATCCAGAAATCTTTTTGATATTACAAATTTTACATAAAAAATGTGCAAAATAATATTCATAGTGGATTGGGAATTCTGGAAATCATCAACTTCAAAAACATTATTAAAAAAATAAAAAAATAGAAATTAATTAACCCATTACAATACTGATTTGGGTTAATTTGATTTTTTTTTTCCTTAATTGCAATAGTCATGATAGATCTTGAATATCCAGTATTGAATCTTAAAGCAATTAGCAAGCTACGGAAAAATCGACCCAAACTGTAAGCTAAACAATCCCTCAACCAAAAAAAAAGAAAAACACGTAATAAATCATTGCCATCAACTGCGGCATCAAATCTAGCACCATCCATCATCTAGAATCCATTCTTCATCAAACCATAACCAAAGAAAAAAAAAAGCAAATCACCATAGAAGTTAGCCTACCACCATCACCACAAATCAAAATCCAAATAAAGAAAAAAAAATAGAAGCAATGAAGTAGAGCCCAATAGCATCCCCAGACAACAACATTCCATTCGCTGCCTCCATCACAAAAAACCCCCCTCTAAACCTAAAAAACTCCTAAGCTTTGTAGACCACAAAGAAGAAACCTTAGTAGTTAATGAGGAGAAGATTGATTTTTTTTTTTTTTATCACCACCAATCTTTCGAACAAAAGAAAGATTTGGAGAGGCAGTGTTTTTAAGAGGCAAGGAGGAGAAGATTTTCTTTTTTCGTTTTTTATTTTAATTTTTATATTGGGTAGATTTGAGTTGATTTAGAAAAGGATCCAAATCTTCAAACAGACGAAGCTTGACGGCAGTGGCAGACCTAGGATTTTATCTTAGAGGTGCACCTTTATTATTTTAAAATTAATATTTTTTAAACATCAATCGTACATAATAAGTTATTAAAAAAATATTTATAAATAGTAGACATAATGAATCTTATATTTCTAAATTAAATAATCCTAATACAATAATCCAGGTGTAAAATACTAATAATTAATAATTTATTCTATAAATAGATAACAATTATTGTCATTGACGAGTTTTTATATTTAAAAAACATAGCGTAATTACCTTATTGTCATGTATAAAAAATTATTTTTATTTATATTCATAGATTAGCATTATAATCCAAATTTCGGCTTCTATGTTTGAAATTTACAAACAAACGTTTTTCTATTAATTTCAGATAACTTTCTATTGAATTGTTAATATTTTTTTTGATATGATGATGTCAACTTTAAAATAAATTTTCTTTTAAAATATCTCTTCATTTTTTAAAAAAATTATTAATTTACAATAACCATTACATTTTACCCAAAAAGGCTATAAATGTATAAAAATAATAAAAAGACTTAAACATAATTTTTTTTAGGTATAATGTTTACTAATTTCACGCTATTTGATGCATATAAATTATAAAGAGAAAGATATCATTCAAATATTATAGATAAGATAGTTATAAAAAAATAAATTTGATAGGATATTGATTTAAAAATAAAATAGAGAAAGACAGAGACAATCAAAAAATTAGTTTTATTCTTTTTAAGAAGGGTGTAACTGTAAGTGATTAAAAGTAAGGGAGCAAAAGAAAATTTTTAAAATTCAGAAGGGGCCCGGGCCCCCCTTGGTCCCTTCTTAGGTCCGCCACTGCTTGATGGTGAACCGCACTTCCATCACAAGTTTTGAGACACCATCGACGACTACACAACCACTGATTGCTCTAATGGATTCAGCAACGGAGGCACAAACTTTTCAGCCATGGATTCAGCTTTGAGAACATCTCATGTAACTCCCTCATATCCCCACCATATCCTGCCTTGACTTGTTGATTCAATAAGAGCCATGATTCTTTCTCTTTTACTCCTTCAAATCTTGGTTTAGCTTTGTAATTGATTCGTCATGAAAAATAATAGAAAAAGCACTCCTAAGAGGAAAATGGTGATGTTCCTGATGGGTTTTTGGTAATTTTTTAATTGATTTTAATTTGGAAATTAAAGAAACATAAGAGGAATCGAAGAAGAACAAGACTGTGTATTGTTAAATGACAATTATAATCCTTAACATTCAAATTATTTACAAGTATTTAATGGTTAAAGTAACGGAAGGGATGTCCATAATGAATTTTCATAACGTTAGCGATAGACAGTAGTACAAAATGATAAACAGTGAATATATGCGAAATTAAGCTAAAATTTAGGGGGTTCCATTAATCAGCCCATTGAAGATTTATTGAGCCGTTTTGATGATAACAATCTCAGAAGATTTCAAAGCTTTGTTATTTAATTAAGTGGAGATTGTGCAAAAGATTCAGAGTGTGGAGAGAGAGCATAATATGATTCCTTCTTGTTTCTGTTGAATGAAAATTCAATTTTTTTTAAACCTCGCTTGATTGCTCTAGTTTTTATATTGAGTAAGCTTATGTTTCATTATAGTGTTCTGTGTTAGAGAAGAAGAAGTTTTTAATAGCTAGGCGAGTGACAAATACGTAAGGGCGTTTGTTGTAAGTCCTGAGTGATTGTAAATTATTATGTGATAGTGAATTGCAATTCTCAATACTACTTGTAAATGTAGGATTTTCTAATCCAAACCATGTGAAATCTCTTTAGTATTCTTTCCGTTTCTCTCTTATAAGTAACCTAAACTAACACAACTTCACTTTCGTATATCATGGGCGACAAGTCCAGTTACTCACAAAATGGTACATTTCGCAAGATAAATATTTTTTTTAGCCATAAAGTTTGTTTTCCAAAAAAATATGTTGTCACAATAAGTTGTCTATATTTCATATTATATAATATAATTTTATTTTTCCGTACAAAAATACTATCTTTCACAAGAAAATTGATTGTCACTATGAAATCCATTTTCCAAAATTGATATTCGGCAAAAACATGAAGTTTTGCAATAAATTTAGTTTTCCATCAAACTTTTTTTTTTTGCAATAAATTACTTTAAGGTAAGAAATAATTAAGTTTAGTTATATTGTAAAAACAATCAATTTATAGAATAAATTAAATTGCATTTTGTTTGGTAAATCAAATTACTTGTACGCCAAAAACAATCTTGTCACTAAGTAGAGCTGCTCATTTTAAATAGTACTTTCGACTATTTCACTGAACACTTGACGTCAACTGATTTTATGGAATAATTAGATTTTTTAAAAACATCATAATTTTTTCAGCTTTCGGAACTCGTTTAGTAAATATATATTATTTTTATACTCAACTTAGTTTTTTTTTAATGTTGCTTTCACTCCTCTTAACTCAAAAAATATGAGTGATTAATTTTGAAGTTACAAACAACCCCAAACATACTCTTAAAATATCATTCAAACTCTTCTAAACTCATTTCTCTGTACTTCTCAACATTTTTCTGATATAAAAAAATTAGTTTTAAACGATTAATATAGTTAGTGGTTAACAATTAATTAATATATACAGCCGAAAAGATAAGCTTGTTGGCTTTATTATGATAAAAAGATGAAAATCCTGTTTAATGCAAACATGCAGCCAATGACATCTCACACACATTAATTCATGTTTTGCCATATGATATATGTTTAAAATGTTAAAATTTTTCTATTTTCTGACAATTTGGTAAAGACTAGTAAAATTCTAGCTAGAATTTGTTACAGAATATGGATGAGCTATATGTATATATATAAGTAAATGTCCAAATTATTCATTTTTTATTATTATAAATACAGGTTGTAGCCTCAGCTTGCAATTTACAAAACCAATCCAAAATATAACAATGTCAGCTTTTCCTTCATAGTTATTCTCCCGCTTCTTCTTATCAACCATTTTTTCGGTTGTCCGAGCTTCTGTTCCTGCCTCAGCCACATTTCGGTATGTCAATCAAGGTGAATTATCTGGACCATACCTTGTTGAGTATGGCGGGTATTACAGAGCTCTAAATGTGGGCTATTCTCCTTTCCAACTTTGCTTTTATAGAACAGCTCCTGATGCTTTCACTCTTGCTCTACGCATGGGTGCTGAACTGTTCGACACGCTCTTCCGTTGGGTCTGGAAAGCCAATCGGGGAAATCCAGTTCGCGAAAAAGCCACACTCACGCTTGGGACAGATGGGAATCTTGTCTTGGCAGACGCTGATGGCACCATTGCTTGGCAGACCAGTACTTCCAACAAGGGTGTGTTAGGATTGAAGGTATTGACAAACGGCAACATGGTGCTTCATGATGCTAAGGGTAATTTTATTTGGCAAAGTTTTGACTATCCAACCGACACTTTCCTTGCGGGTCAATCTCTTCGGCTTGGGGGTAGGCTTGTGAGTCGAGCATCTGAAGAAGAGAACATAGATGGCCCTCATAGTCTGGCAGCCGAGCCTAATCGAATAGCAATGTACTATCAGACAAATAAAAGGCCTGTTCCCTACTTCAATCATCTCAACTGATCAGTATTCCCGATAACTCTTTAAAGTATGTGAATTTCAGCTCTAAACCGGAGGCTGATAAGGGTTTTTCTTATCAACTCACTCTAGACTTCTTCAGTACTGGTATAGCAATCCTTTTAGGTAGGCCAAAATATAACAGCACAATATCACTTCTTCGGCTCTTGGTATTGATGGAAATCTCAAGGCCTACACTTTCGACGAAAATGTTGATTGGCGTGCATGGGAGGAGACTGCCAATCTCTTTTCCAGAGATTCAGTCTGGGAAAATGAGTGCCAATTGCCAGAGAAGTGTGGCAAATTCGGGATTTGCTATGACAACCAATGTGTTGCTTGCCCATCGGAAAAAGGCCTATTAGGCTGGAGCGAAGAGTGTGAGGCTAAGTGGTTAACTTCTTGTAAAGCGGATGAATTTAATTATTATAAACTTATTGGGGTTGACCATTTCATGAGCAAGTATACAAAAGGAAGTGGACCCATAAATGTGGATGCTTGTAAGAAGAAATGTAGTGGGGATTGCAAATGTTTGGGTTATTTTTACAAAGAGGAGATATCCAGATGTTGGATTGCTTATGACTTGAAAACCCTTGCCAAAGCCTCCAACACAACGCATTTGGGATTCGTAAAGGCAACTTATAAACATTAATGACCGTATATGCAGGAAGAATAAGATCAAGCTATCGATATGCACTAGTACTCTTCAGGTAAATGTTTCATGTGCATCATCTATTCAAATTGAGAAATAAAAAGTATTTGATTACGAAATATACAGTTCTCCCTATTGATCTAATCAATGCAACCCGTCAAGCTCCAGCTAATTAATTCTCTATCTTGTTCAAATACAAATATATATATATGTATATATATATATATATATATATATATATATATGTTACAATTCAATTTACCATGGTCTTGTTAGGTCTATTGCGCGTTTATCATTATCTTTACATTATTAATGATAAGTTGTCTTTCATATTACATTACCTTAATTTTAATAAGAAAATATATTAATCTGTTTGTTTCGAAAACTGAGTATACAGCATTTGGCGAAGAATTATTAATTAGGTGAGCTGATATTAATTATTTAAATTCTCTTTTTAATCGGAAGATATTATATAAAAAAATTAACTTTCCACAATTGAATTCTTCATATTAATGTTTATATTAATATGACCCCCTACAACTATTGTTTTTCTTGTGACCCGTTCTCCTTACTTTTTATTTTTTTCATCTCTGGCCCCCTCAAATATCAAATTGCTGCTCCTTCCTACCAACTAAACCCGGGGCACTGCTTCTCTATTATTTTCTGATGAAACCATCGATTTTCAGGCTAAACCATCACCATATCCTCTCCTCTAATAAGCTACTAAAATCAATCTGGATGTTAGTGGAAAAGAAAATTAAATAAAGGAAAAATTGGGAGACTTTGGCAGAAAAGGAAGGATGGAAGAGAAGAAAAAAATAAAAAATTATCAAAATTAGAAAATAGGAGTAAAGTTGGAAATGATAATTGGCCGCATCTAGAGCTCTTTAGCCAAGCTCAGCAAACTAATTCAGGACCAAGAAGAGTTTCATTGACAAATTTGAACGTGGACACCGGAGGACATAGCAATGGAGAACATGAGTGTTAACAAGGAGAAACAGGTGATCAATTCAGGGGAAGGTACATTTCTGTCCTTGTTTGGTTCTATTTAGGCTTGATAATGCAGAGCTAGCTAAGGTTTTATCCTCCATTCATCATAATTAGAAAGTAACAATTTGAATATTGAATATTATTTTGTGCTTCATTTCCAAGTATGATCATGTGGATGCTTACAGTGAACTTGTGATTCCACTCCGCTCTAATTAATGCTCCGATTCTTGCATGCATCATCTACCATCTGGTCCGTGCAGGAGATTCTACCCATTTTGATCCAGATTGAGGGAGTGAACACCAAGGACGAGGTGGCTTGGCATACTGGAAAGCGCATGGCCTACATTAACAAGGCCAAGGTGAAGAAGAATGGATCACACTATCGTTGCATTTGGGGCAAGGTCACTAGGCCTCATGGTAAGAGAGTATTGTTTGTTGGTGCTAAATGCAAGTCCAATCTGCCCCCAAAATCCATGTGAGATAGGGTTAGGGTCTTCATGTACCCCAGCAACACCTGAAGGTCCTCCAGTCTGTAGATGCTAGATTGAGTTCATTGACGACTTGAGGGAATCTGCATTTTACCTGTTTTTAAAAAATTTGAATGTCTGTGCGTCTCGGAGTTGAATCTATTTTTGGTTCTATAGGATGATAAGTGGAACATTGTTTTTACTTTTTTTTTTTTAATAATTATGTTAATTAAATTTTGTTTTATCATAAGGGTATTAAAGCCATTCCACAACTTAAGATGTCTTTTCTCTCACACATAATTACTATTGTAGCCCTTTGCAGTTGAAGTTATCGGCCAGAATTCCAATTGAGGAGGCAATTTCCAATTTCTAAACTATCAAGAATGATCTTTTTTTTTTTAAAGCTAGCCTCAGGAGGAAATTGTAATTAACCCGTTTTTTATATTTTGTTCTGGGTGATTGAAACTTTTTTGAATCAAATATTAAGCTAGATATATCTATGCAACTATGAGCGGCCATTATTTCAATGTTATTTACTATTGTTGCCTTTTATCAGTCAAAATAAATAAATAAATAAAACAAGCCATTTTCGAGGTATCACAAAGCTGTTTTCAATAAAAGATGATATCTTCATTGGAATTTATGATGATATGGTTAACAATAAATCTTTAATAGTAACATATATGCTAACAATAGATGAGCCATATTTAATCTAAAGTTTTCATATGTGCCAAGTTGCGTATAGAATCAAGGGAACAGCTACAATACATTCACTGGACGGATACAGATGTTACTGTAGCAATACTGTAGCGCTACAGTAACATCTGTTTTTGACACTGTATGGTGTCGTTTACAACATTTTTATTAAAAAAACGGATGTATCAATACAATGAATGTACTGTAGACTAACCCATAGAATCAATAGAATCTATAGATTATTTAAGCTTTTCATATATACTTTTTTTATAATAACTCAGTCGTTTTCTATAACCATCAATCAAAGTAAATATCGTGATAACGAGCCTAAAATCCCAAAGAATCTGCATTTGGCTTAGCGGATCGCCAGCTGTGCAGCTAGGTGCATCATTTTGTACGTATAAATCACTTGCTAGGTCAACCGTTGTGTTGTGATCCGCTTGGTTCCATTGAGACATAGGACGCCAAATAATTTGATTATCAAGGTCTGCTGATTGCTAGTCTTTTCGTCTTCATTTGAGAGACATCATGAGTTGAATCTATCAATGGTTCAAGGCATGGTAAGAATATTATCACGAGAAAATTGAAAAAATGGACACAATTGAGAGTCCTTGATGAAATTTGGACACATCCTGAAAAATTTTCATGTCATAGACACTTTCTTGATAAAAAGACTCAATTACCCTTACCCTTATTTATGTAATTAAATTTAGAAAAAAATCTGCATAATTCTCTCTCATCTTCTTCTCTCTTCTTCATTCTTTCTCTCTCTGTAATTTTAATATCTCTCTCATATTTTTCTCTCTTCTTCCTATATGTCACTGCATTTTCTTCATCTTATTTATTATCAAATATATTCATCAACTTAAGTTTTAAAAGGAGAAGAAAGAAGGCAAGAGAGAAACAAACAACGGTTTAGAATCCAATAGCATGAAATCTGACACTCAACAGCATGAAAATCCGACACTTGACATAATCTGACACTTGACAACATTAAATTCGACACTTGAAGACATGAAAGTCGACACTCGATAGCATGAAAATTCGACACTCGACATAATGAAAATTCGACACTCGACATAATCCAACACTTGGCAACATGAAAATCCGACACTCGACAGCATGAAAATCCGACACTCGACATAATCTGACACTTGACAACATTAAATCCAACACTCAACAGCATGAAAATCTGACACTCGACATAATGAAAATCCGACACTCGAAAGAATCCGACACTTGACAATATTAAATTTGACACACGAAGGCATGAAAGCTGACACTCGACAATATAAAATCCGACACTTGACATAATCCGACACTTGACAACATTAAGTCTGACACTTGAAAGCATGAAATCCGACACTTGACGATATAAAATCTGACACTCTACAACATAAAATCGACACTTGACAACATTAAATCTGACACTTGAAAGCATGAAATCTGACACTTGACGATATAAAATCTGACACTCTACAGCATAAAATCGACACTTGATGGCATGAATTGACGCTAGTTTTGAATAAAAGAAGAAAGTGCAGGAAAATATGAGAAGAAGAGAGAAGAAGATGAGAGATATTGGAATTGCAAAGAGAGAAAAAGTGAAGAAGAGAGAAGAAGATGAAAATTTTTTCTTTGTTTTATTGTTACTGCAACAGACAGGTATAAAAATATGAAGAGGTAAGTGCAGGGAAAAGAGAAATTAGGCATTTCGGAATAAATTAAATTATTAAGGGTATTTTAGTCTTTTTTTGAAGAAAGTGTCTATGGCATGAAAATTTTTTTAGGATGTGTCCAAATTTCATCAAGAGCCTCAAATTGTGTCCATTTTTTTCAATTTTCCCTATTATCATATATGCAATCAGGGCATTGGTTTACCATTTTGTCCCTTCACGAACAATTCATCAAAGTTTTTTTTTTTTTAATATTGAACAAGAACAAATATAAGAATAGCACTTAAAGAGAGAGAGGAAAAAGTGCTAAACAAGAAAAAACATATAAATGCTGTTTATTTGTTGGGAAATTTTTGTATCCCAAATCTGTAGATTGTTTTCAAGATTGGTTAAATAAAATATGAAACCATTGACAAAGATAGCTTAAATTGCAACCAAAAGCATAACGAAATTGATTTGGGTTGCATGGCTCATAAATACGATGCATTTTGTCTCAACAATTTCAACACTTAGAATTTTTTAGTTGATGACTCTTGTAGTGACAATAAATGCAACCGAATTGGAAGCTAAATTTTTGCTTCGTCTCCATCAGTTTGTCAAGCTTCCTCGCTCAAGTGTGTGCTAAATGTCTCTCACATACAAGTCGTATTTTTCAAGACGATTTGGTGGCTGAGTTTTGAAGCCAAGAGATTGTGATTTCCTGCAGATTTTGTACCGTAATTTTTGGTTTTGTTGTAGTGAATAAATCTTTATCTTTTAACAATTTGTGGTTTTTCTCCTATTTTGTAGTATCTCCACATAAATCGTAATATTTTGGTTATAGATTTTATTCTATATTTTCTATTGCTCTTATTCTTAATGACATTTCTATAATAGAAGATCCTAGATTGAATCTGAAAATATTCGTCAAATTGTTTAGAAGAGCTACAAATTCATAATATAAACAAAAAGTACAACAAAGCATGCATTAATATAGGAAAGAGAAAGCTTTTAAAAAGCAAGCACTTTATCAGCCTACAGAGCACTGGTTGTATTGCATGCACCCGCTACTGTGGGTGTGCCAGCCTAATTCGTTGCCATTTGGCAACCATTCAATGCCAGTAACCTGCATCATCAGGTTTCCAGCAACCGAACTGTAGAGTTATTGGACTATAGCAGAACTGTGCATCCCTACGGCGGTACTAAGTTATACTGTTTAGTACTGTTTATATAGTAAAACTAATAAAAAATTAGGCAAAAAATAATAAAAATATATAAAAATTTATGAAAATTAGCACTTTTTCAATAATTGACGTGTTTAAA
This sequence comes from Boswellia sacra, assembly GCA_013180625.2. Classification (NCBI taxonomy): domain Eukaryota; kingdom Viridiplantae; phylum Streptophyta; class Magnoliopsida; order Sapindales; family Burseraceae; genus Boswellia; species Boswellia sacra. Next base: position 203,230 of record SNVD02006993.1, on the reverse strand, counting down.
TTTCTCTTGGGAATGCCCTTTGCCGAAGTCACGAATCCCTTTTATCGTAATCAGAAACGAGCATTCATTTTACTGGGAACAATCCAATTTCGCTACAAACCCCATGCACCTGCCGTCATTCTTTTAACGATATCCTCCGTGCTTAGAAATGGTGAAAAACATGTCATGAATACCCTTAAGACACCAAAACACGCAAAGTTTTCGACTCAAAACTCGACTTTGTATATTTCTTCCGAGAATAACCTTTGGCGAAGTCGGGATCTTACTTTGCCGGAGTCAACAATGAGCATACATTTTACCAGAAAAACTCTGATTTTGTGGCGGCGCCCCGCGCACACGTTGTTATCCTCTGAACGACACCCTTTGCACTTGTAAACGGTGAATAACATATCATGAATAACCCCAAAACGCTAAGTTACGCAAGTTTTCACCTCAATCTCGGCTGTATAAATTCCTGACGAGAACAATCCCTTGGTGAGTTGGGATCTTGCTTTGATAGAGTTGGAAATGACCATACATTTTGCTGGGAACACTTTGATTCCATAGTGCTACCCCACGCACACATCATCATCCTTGCAAGCGCGCTTAGAAATGGCAAATAACGTGTCATGAATAAGCCCAAAACACCATTTGATGCAAAGTTTTCACCTCAAGCCTGATTATGTAAATTTCTCTCCGGAATGGCCTTTGGTGGAGTGGGAATCCCACTTTGGTGGAGTCGAAAACGAGCATGCATTTTGCCAGAAACACTATGATTCTGCTCCACTGCCCCACGCACATGGCATCATCCTCTCAACAGCCTTTCCTATCTAAGTGTCACGAGGTTAGCGGTTTGCGCAGCACGCTCGTGCAGCACTTAGACAACTTGAACTCAAAAATTGCTAAGTAAGCCTAGTGATTTGCCTTCTCACTTAAGGAGAAGAGTGGATCGTTGAGCCAAAGAGCTTTGTAGGCAAGAAGAAAAGAGATGGAAGACGAACACAAGTATTGCTAAGCAAGAGAGCTTTGTATTACACAAGAATGCTTGATTACAACTTTGCTTGAATGCTTGGATTTGCTTGGATGATTTACAAACGAGCCTTGGAGGGATTTTTATAGTGAACCACCTCTCAAATGAATGGCTAAGATCTAATGCATCTAAGGGTTCTACTTCACTATCTAGAATGATCTACTAAAATATCTAGATATTTACAAGAGAGTATTCTAGAAGATGGGCTTGGGCTTGCAAGCTTTCTAGAAGCTAGGCCAAGCCTTATGCATATTTGGGCCACTCTAACAAGCAAATTGGGCGGGCCGTAACATCCTCCCCCACCTAATTTCGCGACGTCCTCAGCGCACTTTCGTCCTTGTAGTGTTGGATGTGCTCGCCAAATTGCCATAAAGCGTCTTCGCGTTCCCAACTTGCCTCACTATCTGGAAGGTTTTTCCACTTTACCAAGTATTCAATGTATGGTGGAACTCCTCTCCTTCGTATCACACGTTCCGCAAGGATACACTCCACGTCCTTGTCGAATGCGATGACGACAGCTATGGGTGCTCTTTTGGACTCGCTTCTTGTAGGATCTTCCTTGTCTTCATGATAGGACTTAAGGAAACTCACATGGAAGACCAGATGGATCTTAAGGTTAGGTGGCAATCGGACTTTGTATGAGACTTTGCCCACTCGCTTGACAATAGGGAAGGGACCTTCGTACTTCTGTACCAACCCCTTGTGCACTTTGCGAAGTGACTTGAATTGTTGGGGTAGTAGCTTGATAAGCACCAAGTCCCCCTCTTGAAATGTGAGGTGTCGTCTCTTAGTGTCCACCCATTTCTTCATTTTATTGGTGGCCTTGGCCAAGCATGCTCTCGTAATGTCGGCTTGTTCATGCCATTCCTTCGCGAGTTTGTAGGCCGCTGGACTCTTCCCTCCATAGGTTGAAGCTATGGCATGTGGAGTCATAGGTTGTTGTCACGTCACAATCTCAAACGGATTCTTACCCGTTGTCTCACTCCTTTGGAGATTATATAAGAATTGGACAACATCTAGTAACTTTGTCCAATCATGTTGGTAAGCGCTCACATAATGCCTCAAGTATAACTCAAGTAAAGCATTAATGTGCTCGATTTGCCCATCAGTTTAGGGGTGGAGCTTGTTATGAAGCTCAAGTCGGTCCCCAACATTTTGAAGAGCTCTCCCCAAAAACGTCTCGTGAAACGAGGATCACGGTCACTCACAATGTTTTGTGGAACTCTCCAAGTTTCACCACGTGCTTGAGGATCGCTCGAGCGGCTTCATCCATGGTGCAATCCGTGGAGATGGGAATGAAGGTGGCATATTTGCTAAATCGATTGACTACCACCATTATGCTTCCATATCCCTCGGATTTTGGCAAGGCCACAATGAAGTCCATCGAGACGTTTTGCTATGGCCTTTCCGTGATGGGTAGGGGTTCTAACAAACCCGCAAGGTGTTGGTGTTCAACCTTGTCTTGTTGGCATACAAGACAAGTCCTCACATAGCCCTCCACGTCTTCCTGCATTTGAGGCCAATAGTAGGAATCTTGCATGAGTGCAAGGGTTCGTGCCATACTTGGGTGACCAGCCCACTCAGAATCATGATACTCCTTGATGATCTCCTTCCGTAAATTCTCATATCTTGGCACGAAGAGGCGATTTTCAGTTGTGAGGAGTAGGCCTTCGTCAAGCCAAAAGCGTCGTGTCTTCCCCTCGCTTTCCAATTTCAAGAGATTCTTGGCTATGGGGTCGTGCTCTAGGCCTTGTTTCATGCAGTCGATGAGCACACTTTGTGGATGACTCATGCTTAGAGTGGCAAGTTCTTCCTTGCGACTTAGGTCGTCAGCCACAACGTTTGCTTTTCCCGCTTTGTACTCGAGCCTATAGTCGAACTCAACCAAGAAGTATTGCCATCGTGCTTGTTTGGGGCTCAACTTCTTTTGTGTTTGAAAATAACTTGTGGCCACATTGTCGGTCTTGATGGCGAAGTGTGAGCCAAGCAAGTAATGTCGCCAAAACCGTAGGCAATGAATGATGGCGGTCATTTCCTTCTCTTGGATCGTGTATCGTCGCTCCATGTCATTGAGCTTGTGGCTCTCGTACGCAATGGGGTGCCCTTCTTGCATGAGAACTCCCCCTATGGCAAAGTCAGAGGCATCCGTATGCATCTCTAACGGCTTGGTGTGGTCAGGTAGTACCAACATCGGTTCCTCGCATATTACCTTCTTCAACTCCGCGAAGGCATGTTGGCACTTTTCAGACCAGTGCCATGTGCGGTTCTTCTTGAGAAGATCCGTGAGTGGGGCAACTTTGGCTGAATAACCCATGATAAACCGCCGATAGTAGTTAACCAGCCCAAGGAAAGATCTTAATTCTGGTACCTTGGTTGGAGGCTTCCATTCTCGAATAGCCTTCACCTTTGCTTGATCCATCATAAGCTTCCCATCCCGTATTCGGTGGCCAAGGAACTCACCTCTTGTTGATCAAAGGAACATTTTTCCTTCTTGATGTAGAGTTCGTTGTCATGAAGAACTTGGAAGACTTGTTGAAGATGTTGCACATGCTCTTCAAGAGTTATGCTATAAATGATAATGTCGTCCAAGTAGAATACTATGAACTGATCAAGGTAGGGATGGAACAGCTTGTTCATGAGGGTACAGAATGTGGCAGGTGCATTGGTGAGGCCAAATGGCATGACAAGAAATTCATAAGCACCATACCTTGTCACACATGCAGTCTTTGGTTCATCACCCTTGGCAATACGCACTTGGTAGTACCCCGATCTCAAATCAAGCTTGGTGAAGTATCGAGCCTTCCCAAGTTGGTCGAATAATTCCACAATCAAAGGTATCGGGTACTTGTTCTTGATTGTTACTTTGTTAAGCGTCCGATAATCGATACACATACGGAGAGATCCATCCTTCTTCTTTTGGAAGATGAGAGGTGCACCATATAGAGCTTTCGAGGGCTGGATGTATCCCGCATCGAGGAGATCTTAGAGTTACTTCTTTAAATCCGCAAGTTCGGGCAGTGCCATGCGATAAGGCGCCATGGTTGGAGGCTTTGCACGGAGCTCCAACTCAATTTGGTGATCAACTTCCCGTCGTGGAGGCAACTTCTTTGGAAGCTCTCGGGGCATCATGTCCTTGTATTCCTCAAGGACAGCTTGGACTCGTCTTGTCAATGGGTCCTTGGAAATGGGGGTCCTTGGAAATGGCAATGTCCTCCCCATTATTTAGTTCTCGAACGGTGACAAGGAAACTTGGATTCTTCTTCATCCCCCCTTTGAATTGTAGCGCGGATAGCATCTTGTTCTCAACCTTTGTTGTACGTTTCGCCATAACCATGCATGATTGACTCCCATTGAGGATGCTAAGGGAGTTAGAGGCCGGTATGGGGAAAGCATGGACTTGGTCGAAGAACTCCATGCCTAGCACTACTTGAAAGTCATCCATGGGGACGATGAAGAAATCAAGCTTACCGTTCCATGTGCCAAGTTGCACCGACGTTGCCTTGGACACTCCCAATATTGACTTGGCGGGTGAGTATACCGCCTTGATGGTGCCTCCTCCATTGGTATATTTGAGGCCTAATCGTGTGGCCCCTTCCATGGAGATAAAGTTGTGGGTGGCTCCCGTATCAAGCATTGCCCGCACATCCTTGACATTGATTTTGGCACTCACGTACATTAGACCCTTTTGGATGTGTGTGGGTTTTTAAGTGTGCCAATTGTGCTGAGAAAACCCATCCCCGCTTGAGACTCCTCATTTTATACGCCCTCATATTGAGCGGCTAGGGCGTTGAGGGTCTTCCTCTTTGGGCAATCACGCACCCAATGAGGGCCATCACAAATAAAGCAAGGATTTTTTGGTTTAGAGGTATCGGACTTACCTTTGTTAGGTGTGTCGCGCTTGTCTCCCTCGGATGGTTTACGTGCACCACCTTCCTTTCGAGCATAGTCCTTCTTGGTATTCCGCTCTCCCCCGCCTTTTCCATGGTTAGCCTTCCTCTCCTTGGATTGGGAGGTGTAGTCTATGAGGGATTCAGCTACGGCTATGGCATCATCAAGATTTTGCACACTGAGCCTTTCAAGCTCGACCCTCGCCCAATCCTTGAGTCCGTCGAGAAAAGAGAAGAGAGAGTCCTTTTCGAACATGTCCTCAATCTCTAGGAAGATGGTGATGAACTCCTTGATATACTCTTGAATAGTGCCGCTTTGCTTCAATCGAAAGAGACGGCCCCTTGCCTACTTTTCAACATTGCTAGGAGAGAAGTGCTTCCGAAGTTCTCTCTTGAAGTCCTCTCATGTGCAAAGGGAGAAGATGCCTCTGCCCGCATCACCATGCTTTCGATGCCACCACAATTGGGCTGCATCTCGTAGGAATGTGGGTGCAATACCGATCCTCGAAGCGTCATCATAGACACGTTTGGCTTCGAAGTATTGCTTCAAGCCGAATAGGAAGTTTTCAACTTTCGTGGCGTTGCGAGTGCCATTGTATGTGGCGGGAGTAGGCACTTGCATGGTGCTTAGCCCACTTGTGTAATACGGGTTAGCACGATCACATTGATGCTTCTCCCATTCCATGCGAGTTTCCTCCACTTCTACATAGATTGCTCGCAACTCATGCTCCACAAAGGTTTGCAAGCCCATGAGCTCTCGTGTAATGTTGTGAAGCTCCTTTTCATAAGCTTTACTAAACTCAAGGATGTTGGACTTCGTGACTTCAGTGATCGCTCTATAGTCCGTCTCTAGGCCTTCAAGATGGTCGAAGAGGTCTTCAATAGCATTGTCCATCCCGGAGATAGCATGTTCTATGCTAGGAACACGAGGCTCCAAGGCTTCCGTGGGCGGAGCTTTGCACTTACCACGTTTTCCTTGTGGGCGTGACTGAGGTTGAGGTTGCTCCTCTCGTCCACGAACTAGCTCCTCCATGGTCACTTCAATGTTGGATGCCATGCTCTTGTGCTCGAACCGTGCTATGATACCAACTGTCATAAGCTTAGAGGTTTGCGCAGCACGCTCGTACGATACTTAGACAACTTGAACTCGAAAGTTGTTAAGTAAGCCTAGTGATTTGCCTTCTCGCTCAAGGAGAAGAGTGGATCGTTTAGCCAAAGAGCTTTGTAGGGAAGAAGAGAAGAGATGGAAGACGGAGACAAGTATTGCTAAGCAAGAAAGCTTTGTATTACACAAGAACGTTTGCTTACAACTTTGCTTGAATGCTTAGATTTGCTTGGATGATTTACAAATGAGCCTTGGAGGGGTTTTTATAGTGAACCACCTTTCAAATGAATGGCTAAGATCTAATGCATCTAAGAGTCCTACTTCACTATCTAGAATGATCTACTAAACTATCTAGATATTTACAAGAGAGTATTCTAAAAACTTGGCTTGCTAGAGAGTTCTAGAAGATGGGCTAGGGCTTGGACTTGCAAGCTTTCTAGAAGCTAGGCCAAGCCTTATGCATATTTGGGCCACTCTAACAAGCAAATTGTGCTGGCCGTAACATAAGGTTCTAATAAAATTAAAATTTGATTATTAAAAATAATTTTTAAATTTAGGCTCTAATAAAATTAAAATTTGATTATTAAAAAGTAATCAAATGATTAATTCTTTGAATCTAACATGATAAGACATTAAATTGATTAATAAATTACCTTTCATATATAAGATTATGTAACTTTACATTAATCACAAATTAATTGATTTTCCACTTAAGTAATTAATTATCAACATATAATAAACAATTAATTTGATTGTGTTATATTAAATTAATTTCTTCCCATCTAAAATGATACAATAATAAACTAATTACTAAATTACTAATCGATTAATTTATTAAATTATTAATCACTTAAATTATGTAAAGCAATAATTAATTCCCCATAAAAATGTTTAATTCTCTCCATATTAAAAATATAATTCATAATTACATCAAGTTATCAACTATTATGCTAAATATAGGGGTATAAATCCATCAAATCTAACAATATCTGTTGATGCACGGTTTCCGGACGGCCGGGAAGCGGGTCGGAACTCGGGTCGTACGTCGGGTCCAGTCCTGCAAGCAAAGGAAAACAGTCAGGGGTGCCGGCGGTGGTGCCGGCGAAGACCCTCCGACGCTCGAGTCAGTTTTCGGCACTCCGGAATTTTCTGGGAGAATTTCCTAGAGAGAGAAGCTCTCAAAAGCAAAGGAAATTTAGAGAGAGAATGAGTTCAGAAAAGTGTGCATACCTTGAGCAATAATCCGGAGGGTTTATATAGGAGTCGGGATGGGCCATTGTGGGACCCAGATAATGGGCTACAGTAATGGGCTTACTGTATTAGAAATAATTGAGTCAGGATGGGCCATTGTGTGACCCAGACAATGAGCCCAGACAATGGGCTACAGTAATGGGCTTACTATATTTACAAATAACTAGGCCCAGATAATGGGCTTCAGTAATGGGCTTACTGAATTAGAAATAATTGAGGCCCAATATTATTATGGCCATAACAGTAGTCCCCCCAGACCCAAGTTGACCAATGGGTCGGCGTAGGGACTATTTAGTTGTTCTGGGCTATAAATTAAATGTGTTGAGGGGGCCAGCCCAAAGATGTGATTCATTAAACCCTAAATTGGTGCTCTATATAAGACACAAGTGTTGGGGAGTAGGGTTTACTCAAAAATAGGAGAGAGCACCTGGGAAGCAAACAGTGCAAGTGACCCCAGCAAACAGAACTTTTCAACCTGAACCAGAATTCTCCAACCGCCACAAGTACTTTTTTTTTTTTTGTATATACTTCGAAATGCATGGATTAGGTTTAGTTTTTCAATGCAAAAAATTCTTGTACGGATTATGCCCTACGTGTGTACATGATATGCGTGAGAGCATGCAAGTGTTTGCGTGCCACTTTTCTTGCGGGTTTGGGTGTGAAAGTAGAAGCAACCCATGCGTTGTGTGTTTGGGTGTGAAGGAAGAAGAAACAAGTTGTCGGGTGTGAAGGAGGGAGGGTGAGGATGTGTGTTGGAGTGCCGACTCGCACGGACGAGCGGGCGCTCCATGCTGGAGACGCAGGCGAACCGCATGCTGGGCGCGCGGAAGGATCAGGCGAGCTGCATAACGGGCGAGTGGGAGAGGCAGGCGGGCTACATGCTGGGCGAGCAGGGAGAGGCGCAAAGCAGGCGAGGGGCGAGCCTGGTGTGCGCAGGGGCGAGCGAGGCGAGGGGCGAGCCTGGTGTGCGCAGGGGCGAGCGGCGAGGGAGGCGTGCTGGGCGAGGCGTGCTGGGCGAGTCGCGGGCGAGGCTTGCTGGGCGCAAGGAAGAAGCGGGCGATCGGCGAGGGGGAGAGGACGGCGACCGGCGAGGGGGAGAGGTAGGCGACCGGCGAGGCCGGAGGCCGAAGGGAAATCACGTAACCCTTGCATGCAGGTTACGTGAATCTGTAGGGGCCTCTCTGCAAAATTTTAAAGCTTCATATATATTAGTTGCAGGGGCGTTCGTGCAAAGTTTTAAAGCTTTAATTTTTATTTCGTGGGGGTGTTTCCGCAAATTTCAAACTTCAATTTTTATTTCGCGGGGGTGTTTCTGCGAAATTTCAAACTTCAATTTTTATTTCGCGGGGGTGTTTCCGCGAAATTTCAAACCTTTATTTTTTCTCCGCGGGGGTGTTTCCGCGAAATTTCAAACTTTTATTTTTTTTCCGCGAGGGTGTTTCCGCGAATTTTCAAACTTTAATATTTTTTCCTCCGCGGGGGTGTTTCTGCGAATTTTCAAACTTTAACAATTTTTTCCTCCGCGGGGGTGTTTCCACAAATTTTCAAACTTAAATAATTTTTTCCTTCGCGGGGGTGTTTCCGTGGATTTTCAAACTTAAATAATTTTTTCCTCCGCGGGGGTGTTTCCGCGGATTTTCAAACTTAAATAATTTTTCCTCCGCGGGCGTGTTTCCGCGGACTTTCAATACAATCCCCCAGCTTTTTTTTTTTTTCACCTCTTCCTTCCCTCAGTAGACTTGGTTTGATGACTAACGACCCCTCTTTGACTGTGCAGATGGCTAGAGTTAAAACCACTGTGAAAGTGCTACGGGGGGAATCGAGTCATCAAACCCAGTCTTCCAGGGACAAGGATCCGGCGACCAACCGTAAAGAAGTTAACGAGTTTTATCAAAACTTCTTCGGCCCGGATCGGGAGCTGGGACAGAATTCTGTCAACCATAAGGTGGTAGACGCTGAAGGGGATAGCGATTGGTCGTCCTCTGCTACCTCAGATAGTGAACCAGAGGTCGAAAAGTGGTGGGAGGCCGACCATATTGATAATCAACTCCCGGACGATCGATTAAAGATATATAGAGCCCACTTCCTTATCCCGGCTTCAGTCATCCTATTTCTTCCAAGGAAGGGTAATCGGTGGAGTAGGCCACCACGAGGTGTCATTGGTTTAAGCCTAGAGCTATTGAGAGCTGGTCTCCGGGTGCCTTTTGATAACTATGTTCACCGTATACTCGATGCTATGGGCATCGCTCCTACCCAACTGTCGGCCAATGGATGGAGGCTTCTGATAGCTTTCCAAAGTTTATTCAAAAGCGCCAGCCTTGGTGACCCTACCACCAACCATGTTAAGCATATTTTTGCGATTCACCCACCGAATGGTGAGAAGACGGGTTACTACTATATATCCCAGCGAGGGAAGACGGATGACCCCAACCGCCTTTTTGGCATTCCCTCCCATGTGAAAGAATGGAAGTATAAGCAATTCTGGTGTGGTGGCGGTTGGAAGTACCAAGAAGGTGCCCGTCCAAAGGGGGAGAAGTTGAAGATCAGGAGGCGTTTTGGTGTTTGTGCTACCCTATTATAATGACACCCTATCCGCCGTTGTTATAACAACTTTTGATCAACTGACACATTTTTTTTTTATTGCAGCTCCTTGGACCAAACGTCCGCTGTTATCTCAGAAAGAGAGAGACGACTTGCAAGTGGTGCTCAAGTTACCCGTGGACTCGAAGAACGTGAATAGCCTCACTGATCGGGAGCAATTGGCCCGTCTTGGCTTATCACCTCCAATTCCTCCGGAAGGTAAGCTTGATCATCACTTTCCGACCTTACTTCATCCAATATGTGCTTGTTGTCTTACCAGTTTTATTTTCGCGCAGGACTATTTCCTTTACATCCTACCAAGAAGCAATTTGCTCAACTAGTAGCCAGGATGCCACTTAAGCCCTTCACTCATGACAGGCCCGGTTCTTCCCAGAAGAAACGGAGCGGAAGTCCTCTAACACTTGGACCCCCGAAGAGGAGAGCTAGTGGTCACAAGGAGATTCCTGTACGGAAGCCGGTTCCTGATAGGTCTACTTCCGTTCAGCCTGCGGATGAAGTGGCAGCTTCGAAGCCTACTGGGAGCAGGTCACCTTCGGCCTCTCAACTACCCAAGCGTTTTACCTTTGACAGTACGGGCTTTCAGAGTGGCTCAACATGTGGAGACTACCTTCGGGAATTGTCTCAAAATGCTGCACGCCTCATGCCTACCAATGTCTTTCCAGAAAATGTAAAACTTACATACTTTGATGCGATCGCTGTCGGGATGGGCATCATCCTTCAGGTTAGGTTTTACTGAGATCCTTTCTTCCCCTTTTTTTTTTTATACTTTTGAAAGTCATGCCTTAACTCCTTCCCTCTCTTTGCCTTTCTTTCTGTAGGCGACAGGACCCTTAGCTCAAGGAGAGTCTACCAATACCAACCTCCTCAAGGAGGTTAACCATCTCACTTCTGAGGTTGACGACTGGAAGGCGAAGCATCTAGTCTGCCTTGACAACTTAACCGAAACGGAAAGAAGAATGGCAGAGATGAAGGAACAGATGGGCAGAATGAAGGCAGACTTGTCCGAAGCCAAGAAGGAGGCAGCTATCCAACATAAGAGGGCCAATGATTTTGGCCAAGAGCTTCGAGAGAGGGCTGTTGCTGAGCAAAGTAGGATCGACAAGGCAGTTGCTCGCTTCCGTAGGGGTCGCATCTACCAGCAAGCTATGGAACGCTCCTATATTGACGGAGTCAATGGGGTGCGTAGATGGTTCCATGACCGCTACCCAGAGATTGACCAGTCACCCATAGCTGAAGAGTTAAACTTGGTGGCAGAGTCTATTCCGACAGCGGACTCTGATCCTGAGCAATTCCACCGTCTCATCCTTAAAGATGAGGATTATGAGTCGACATTGGACACAGCAGCATAGGAGGCCAAGCAAGGCGACTCTACCTCATCGTCTTCAGATGAAGAAGGAGATGATGAGGCCACTTCTTAGAGTTAGTTGGAATTGATTTTACCTTTTATTATCTTTGCTTTCAATTCAATGTTATAGGTGAGGAGTTGTCTTTACTTGGACTATATGTATGGCACTCTTTGACCAATTTTGAAATAATAAGCACTCCAAGAACTTAAGAATTTTTTTCTGGTGCAGTATTCTTTTACTTTTTCCATCTTATTGCAATTTGGCCATACATGCGCTCTACGGAGGTATATTCACAAGAATTCTGAATAAAATGAACACTTTTATTGACAATCTCTTTATTGGTCTCCCCATGGGAGTTGTTACACATGCATAAGCTCCTGGGCGGAGTTACTGCACATATAGAGAGATTACAGGTAGTATTTCTTCAAGTGCTCAATATTCCATGGATGACGGAGCGACCTCCCATCCATGGTGACCAGTCTGTAGGTGCCTGGTCGGATGACTGCTTTGACTTGATACGGACCCTCCCAGTTGGGCCCTAGTGTTCCATCAGTGGGATCTCGGGTACTTTGTAGTACTTGCCTCAAGACCAAGTCTCCCACTTGGAAAGACCGGCGCTTAACCTTAGAGTTGAAATATCGAGCAACCCTCTCTTGGTAAGCAGCAACCTTGACACTAGCGAGATCCCTTTCCTCCTCAAGAAGATCTAGGTTGAGTTGAAGGCTTCTATGATTAAGCTCTTCGTCATATCCCTCAGTACGAGGTGACGGAAGGCCAATTTCAACCGGTATGACTGCTTCCGATCCAAACGCCAAGGAGTATAGGGTTGCTCCTGTTGCTGTATGGACAGTGGTTCGGTATGCCCAAAGCACTTGTGGAAGCTCTTCTGGCCATGCACCCTTCCTAGCATCTAATTTGGTCTTGAGGAGGTGTTTAATGGTTTTGTTAACAGCCTCCACCTGACCGTTTGCTTGAGGATGAGCTGGGGATGAAAAGCACAAAGAGATGTTCAGCTCCTTACAGAAGTTCCTGAAGTTGGAGTTGTCCAATTGTTTGCCATTGTCCGTAATGATGGTATGAGGGATACCAAACCTATAGACAATTGACTTCCGTACGAAGTCCGTGGTCTTCCTTTCAGTAATCGATGCGAGGGGCTCAGCTTCTGCCCACTTAGTGAAGTAGTCAATTGCCACAATAGCATATTTAACTTGACCTTTACCCATTGGAAGAGGTCCAATGAGGTCAAGTCCCCATTGGGCGAACGGCCATGGGGCTGTCATTGGAGTCAGGTTTTCAGGAGCTTTCCTTGGAATGCTGACAAATCTCTGACATTTGTGGCACCTAGTTGAGATTGTCTTAGCATCATTCTTCATGGTTGGCCAATAGTATCCTTGCCTGATACACTTATGAGCTAGAGACCGACCACCAAAATGGTTACCACATATCCCCTCGTGGATTTCTCTGAAAACATAATCAGCTTCTTCTGGGCGAAGACATTTTAAAAGAGGAAGGCTGAACCCTTTTTTGTAAAGAACACCATTGACCATAGTGTACCTTGACGCTCTCCCTCTTATCTTGATTGCTTCATTGCGGTTAGCTGGAAGTTCCCCTGTTTCTAAGAACTTTATGATAGGGTCCATCCAGCAAGGGTTACTATTAATGGTCATTGTCTTTTCTGGCGGAAGCTCATGTTGTGATATGCTTGGAGATTCCAGAACGACCATGTGATAGGCGGTCGGTAGAAGGGGGTCTATTCCTAAAGCAATTCTGGCTAGACTGTCAGCCTTCAAATTCTCCACCCTTGGGACTCTTACGATGTTAAACCCTTTAAAACCGCGCAGGAGGGAGTTAACTCTACCCAAGTAAGCTATCATGGTAGGGCCTTTTGCCTAATAATCTCCCTGGATGTGGTTAACCACAAGTTGGGAATCGCTGTGGATGATGATCTCTCCCACCCCCAAGGCAACTGCCAGCCTAAGTCCTCCAAGGAGAGCTTCATACTCCGCGACATTATTTGTGGCTTTAAAGTTGAAATGTAGTGCCACAGCTACCTCTACTCCATCCGGGGTTGACAGGATCAAGCCAGCTCCACTACCGACCTTATTAGATGACCCATCCACGAATAAGATCCATGCCTTCTGTGGGTCAATTCCCACGGGCATTGGTTGGTCATGTGACCCTGTACTGGTTTCTTCATCCTCCTTATCTATACCACTTGAAAATTCAGCAATGAAATCAGCGATTGCCTGCCCTTTGATTGATGGTCTTGCAACATAATGTACGTCAAATTCTCCCAACTCAATGGACCACTTGACAAGTCTTCCAGAAAGCTCTGGACGATAGAGTATCTGTCGCAAAGGGTGGTCAGTTGGGACCATGACAGTATGTGCTTGAAAATATGGGCGAAGCTTTCGTGCTGCAACAACTAGGGCGAGAGCCAGCTTCTCCATAGGAGGGTATCTACCTTCAACTTCAGTCAAGGCCTTACTCACATAATAGACTGGCCTCTGAATTCCATGATCCTCACGGACAAGAGCTGCACTCACTGCGCATGCTGAGACTGCTAGATACAGAAAAAGTGGTTCCCCCAAAACTGGTTTGGAGAGGAGAGGGGGAGAACCTAAGTACTTTTTCAGCTGTAGGAACGCATTCTCACACTCACTTGTCCATTCAAACTGATTGCACTTCCTCAACGCTTTGAAGAAAGGGTGACATTTGTCAGTCGCCCTAGATATAAAGCGATTCAAGGCGGCCAGTCGTCCAGTGAGGACTTGTATATCTTTTGGAGTTTTGGGAGACTCCAGCCGCATAAGTGCTTGGATTTTTTCAGGATTGGCCTCTATCCCCCTTTGGGTGACAATGAATCCCAAGAACTTCCCAGAGGATACTCCAAAAGCACATTTGGTGGGGTTCAGCTTCATATCATGCTTTCAGAGGATGTCAAAAGTTGTTCGGAGGTCGTCTACGTGGGATCTTGCGTCCATGCTTTTGGTGAGCATATCATCCACATAAACTTCCATTGTCTTTCCTAGAAGAGGAGCAAACATGGAGTTTACCAACCGTTGATAAGTTGCTCCAGCATTTTTTAATCCGAACGGCATCATCCGGTAACAGTATAACCCTCTATCAGTGATGAAGGCTGTTTTTTCTTCACTTTGAATACATGGGAATCTGGTTATAACCAGAATAAGCATCCATGAAGCTTAGCAGTTGGTGGCCAGCTGTGGCATCAACTAATTGATCTATCCTAGGCAGCGGGAAGCTGTCTTTTGGACAATGCTTGTTCAAGTCTTTAAAGTCGATGCAGACACGCCACTTTCCATTGGCTTTTTTCACCAACACAATATTAGAGAGCCATTCGGGGTAGTTTACCTCCCGAATGATTCCACTTGTCAAGAGTTTACTCACTTTCAAGGCAATCGCTTCTGAACGCTCTGGGGCTTGGTGCCTCCTCTTTTGTCGGATGGGTTGAGCTCTAGGATTGACATTAAGGCGATGGACAGCTATATTTGGGTCTATGCCGGGCATGTCTTCGTGAGACCATGCAAAAACGTCGCTGTACTCCCGCAGGAAACCAATCAACCTATCCTTGATTGGTGGAGGAAGGTTCTCACCTACCTTCACCGTCTTCTTCGGATCATTCAAGCAAACAGGAACGTCATCCATCCCTTCATTGGAGCTACAGCCTCCCCTTTCTCTTGATCTCGTGGGTCCAAACTTTCCCTCCCCTCGGAAGGCTCTCCACGAATCATCCATAGCTTATACGCCTTCTCTTCGAAAGCCATGTTGTAGCATTCCCGAGAAGTTCGTTGTTCACCTCTTACTTCTCCTATCCCTGAGGGTGTTGGAAATTTTAGGACATGATGATAAACACCCATCACGGCCTTGAAGTCATAGAGTGACGGTCGACCAAGGATGGCGTTATACACTCCCAGATGATCTACCACAAGAAAATTTACCATCCTGGTTGTCTGCAGGGAACCTTCTCCCAAGGTTATAGGTAACGAGATTATTCCTTCGGGAATAACCTTTCCTCCAGCGAATCCCATCAGAGAAGTTTGGATGCCTCTCATATCTCTACGGTTGAGACCCAATCTGTCGAATGCATCCAACGACATTATGTCAGCCGAGCTTCCGTTGTCAATCAACACTCTCCGTAGCCTCTTATTGGCCACGATAACTATGAGGACCAAGGCATCACAATGTGGATGATGGATGCCCTGCGCATCTTGTGATGAAAAGGAGATAACATCATGATCTCCTACATTGGTGGAAGAGGCTGTCAGGTTGACCTCGTGGTGAGGGAGGTCGTATCTTGCCTGCCTAGCCAGGTGCCTCCGAGCTTGGGAGCTCGAACCAGCCACTACTCCCCCAAAGATTGTGGCTACTTCTTCTAACGGTTCCTTTCCTTTGTCATTTTTGTTGGATGGTTCTGGGGGCCGATAAATGTATTCCTGTAGCTGGCCATCCTTGATAAGACCCTCGATTTATCTCCTTAATTCGAAGCAGTCTGCAGTATTATGACCATGAGCCTGGTGAAAATGACAATACTTTCTCTTGTCTCTTGTTTTTGGATTCGAACGTAAGGGGGCAGGTTCTTTCAGCAGACCTTTATCCTTGATTTCCTTCAGAATATCCTTCTGTGGCATAGTAAGCAACGTCAATGTACGGTGCTCCTCCTGAGGTTGGTCATGATGCTCTTGGCGGGGTCGGGTGGATGACCCTTGTAACAGAAAGCGATCATTTCTGACTGTGTCTCGCGCAGAGCGTCGATCCGGAACTGATCTACGATTTCTATCATAAGGTTCTCCTCTATGATTATCATACGATCTTTTATCTGTACGGGAGGAATTAGGTACCACCGGAGTTTGCCCGGGGTAATTTGCTTGAAAAATTTCCTCTGCATCAGCATGGCTAGAGACCCTTGCTAATACTTCTTGATACGTACGTGGGAGGTTGACGGAGAATTCCCATGCTAGAGGGAGCTCCCCTCTAATTCCTTGAACCAGGCCCTGCATAGCGTAACCATTATGAAATAGATCCACTCGGGCAACCTCCCGCTGATATCTGTCCAAAAATGCACGGAGGGATTCATTACGACCCTGCTTGATTGAAAGAAGGCTCTGCGCTGGTCGACTTCTTGTTTTCATGTTGCTAAAATGTGTGAGGAAGCTACGGGCAAGCTCATCAAAGCTGGAGATGGATGCAGCTGGTAGCCTTCTATACCATTGCTTAGCTGATCCTCCAAGGGTAAGAGAAAAGGTTCTGCACATGATTCCCCCTGAGACCCCTTGTATCTCCATATGAGAAATAAAAGAGTCTAAATGCTCTCAGGGGTCCGTTGTCCCTTGGTAAAGCTCGAGTGGCGGCATCCGGAATCCGTATGGGTATCTTTCCCTTAGAATATCTTCAGCAAAGGGTGATTCCCATTGTGGACGATCATCTTCTTCTCTTCCTGAACGTTTAATCAACCTCTCCAGTTTATGGATCTTTTCATCCATTTCTCGCTTGAACTCCGCATAATGATTGTCTGATGTCCTCTCCTCCGAGACATCCATTGGGGCAACATCTGGGCGATGCTTCTTAACTCTGGGTGGTGAGCTGGGGCGATTTCTTTTGGGCTGATAACTACGTCCTGGAGCGTAAGGACCATGATAAGAATAGGCGGGCTGATCAACATTACTTCCTCTCGGTATCTGCTCAATGCTTGTATGGCGCTTCTTGTTCAGAGAGTGTCGAAGGTCTACTGCTGCTAACTGTTGTTCAGATACGATATGCGAGGGAGAGGGAATCTGTGGGCGACCATCCCCTGCTTGGACAATAGGATGGGAAAGATTTGGTTGAATGACCTGATGGCGAGGTAATCCAGTAGTCTGGGTGACTAAATCAGGACGTCCACCAACATTCGTCTGGACATTTGGTACTACCATGGCACTCATTGGGTTATTCCCAGTAGTGTTGGGAGCCTGCTGAGCGCTTTGTTCAAATGCTTGGTTGAACACAGTCACCATACGATTCATCTGTTCACTGAAATTTCGCATGGTGTGTTCCATGGTAGTTAATCGATTCGTCTTGCCCTTCTTCGGTCTTCTAAGTAGGAGTCGGGGTTGCCTGAGGTTAGGCCCTACCCCAGAGGATATCACTAATGCTCTCCCTGTATCAACTACCCTTCGGCGTCGGGGAGGTGCTTCGACCTCGATTTCTTCGTCAACCTCTAGGGAGGTTGAAAGTTGGGATTCGTGACTCATGATGTGTTTGAGTACGTTTGGATAGGAGCAACAACTAAAGAGGCTTGAATTGTCGTCCCCACAGATAGCGCCAACTGTTGATGCACGGTTTTCGGACGGCCGGGAAGCGGGTCGGAGCTCGGGTCGTACGTCGGGTCCAGTCCTGCAAGCAAAGGAAAATAGTCAGGGGTGCCGGCGGTGGTGTCGGCGAAGACCCTCCGATGCTCAAGTCAGTTTCCGGCACTCCGGAATTTTCTGGGAGAATTTCCTAGAGAGAGAAGCTCTCAAAAGCAAAGGAAATTTAGAGAGAGAATAAGTTCAGAAAAGTGTGCATACCTTGAGCAATAATCCGGAGGGTTTATATAGGAGTCGGGATGGGCCATTATGGGACCCAGATAATGGGCTACAGTAATGGGCTTACTGTATTAGAAATAATTGAGCCAGGATGGGCCATTGTGGGACCCAGACAATGAGCCCAGACAATGGGCTACAGTAATGGGATTACTGTATTTACAAATAACTAGGCCCAGATAATGGGCTTCAGTAATGGACTTACTGAATTAGAAATAATTGAGGCCCAATATTATTATGGCCATAACAATATCCATTAGTTGACAATTATGAAGTAATTGGTGCTCTTTACATTACTTACCAGTGAATGGTTGAATCACATACATAATGGATATTGTTATGCACAAGCGACTTGTTATGATCCATTTTTAATCATTCATATGGAACACAGGCAACACAATGTTTGAACATCAAAAGTTCAAACACAATATGGAGTCTGGACATCAAAAGTTTATCCAAGAGCATGAACAAAATCAGTTTAAGATA
Source organism: Boswellia sacra (assembly GCA_013180625.2). Lineage (NCBI taxonomy): Eukaryota > Viridiplantae > Streptophyta > Magnoliopsida > Sapindales > Burseraceae > Boswellia > Boswellia sacra. Next base: position 184,967 of record SNVD02006993.1, on the reverse strand, counting down.
TACTTAAAGGATGCAAGCAACAAAAAGTTTGACACCTTATTCAACTAATAACACTAACTTTAACTTTATGGTTATAAAGATTCAATGCAAACGTAAATTAAATTCCCAATAGAAACAAAACAAAGTACATTTATTCTCAAGTGACATACAAAATCCCATACGCATACAAGTACTAATTTACAAGTCTTTCACAACATGTACTTCACATTCTCACCAAAATCATTACGTCTCTCTAAACCAATCTCCACTTTTCCCACCAGTTTTAGACTCAAGCCTCACATCTGTTATCTGGATATCTTTTCAAGCAGCCTTGCACATACCATAAACTATTAGCCCAACAATGGTTACAGCTATCATTGCTTCCATTTCAACCCCAGTTTTCCCCATTGACATGGCTTCCCCTTCTACATCTAAACTAAAATCCTTAGGATTCAATGTCAAATCAACTCAAACATTAGTGAAGGTGATATTGTAGCATATTGGATGAGGATACTAGTGTGCTTTGATCCATAAATGCCAGTAGTTTTTGCTACACTTAAGTCATCATTCTTTTGTCATCTCAAACTTAAGTTAGGCATTTTAGCAAACATGTTAAAGGTAATCGAATTAAAAAGGATAAAACAAACACTCAGAAAGTAAGAATCAATCAATAATTTAAAAACTCAAATAACGTCAAGCAAGCGCCTCCGGTAACAACAATTAATCAATGTAGCCATGTACAGGGAGTTTTAATCAAGTAATCGTGCACCTAGTAGTCCAAAATAATAGAGGGAATGTTTTAAATTTTTTTTTTTTAACTAAACACTGGAGGATCCCCTGACTAGGAGAGGGGAAATGAACATGCTACAAACGCATTTGTGCCTTTCCGTTTAATTTCCTGGCATATTCTGGAGACAACCACAATGACTTTGCATACACAGGCTGCCATGTCTAGGGATGGCAATTTGACCAGCCGGGTCCGGGGCCCCGATGTGGCCCGTAAAAATGGGGCAAGGAAAGACCCGCCCTGGCCTTTTGGGGTGGGTCCAAGGCAAAATAATTTTACCCCTGCCGTTGGAGCCGTTGACCCGCCCGCCTCGCAAAATATAGGGGTGTATTTATAAAATTTTAAAATTTTAGGACTGTTTAATAATTTTTGAGTTTATATTTGTTAACTTTTTATATATGTGAATTTTTTATAATTTTACAAACAATACAAATACTTTAATAAAAGTAACATTTTAATTAATAATTAACATCTTTTAGTATATTAACATCAATTTAATCATATTATAAAAACAAAATAAAATATTTATATTTTTTACTAATTAAATTTGTATAATATATACAATCTTGATATAAATTATTAAGTACTAATTAAATTATTACAATATTAATAAGATCATTTCTAAAATGTATACTTTTAATATAATCAATATATTATTTTCTAAATATGTAAATAGAAATATGATAAGAATAATCTTATAACCTTAAATATATGATTGATCGTAATTTAAATTAATTAATTGAATTATTAATGTTTTATAAATATATATAATGTTAATTAATTGGTATATGTCAATCATTTATTATTATTATTATTATTATATTGAAATTAAATCAACATGCTATTGAAAAATTATTTAATTGTATTATTAATTATTTAAAAAATTGTCAATTAACTAGTTTACAAGCAACAATATACTTTTAATATTATTTCTAAGAGAGTATGTAACATTATTACTAATAAAATCAAATGGTAATTAGTGGTCACTATTTTTTTAAATGATATAACTAATTTATACAATTACCATTTAGTTTGCATAATGTCAATAAAATGAAAACTTACATAAACTTTATACAGAGGGACGAGGTTACAAAAATATAAATATTATAGGCGTGTGACTGCAAAAATATAAATGTTTAGGGGCAGGGCGGGGTACCTGCCGCCTCGAACCCGCCCCGCCCCATTGCCAGCCATGTCTACCCATCGGTGCATAGGTTTTCATTCCAAGTTCAGCAGATGGATAGCTGCTCTTGTGTACCACGCTGTTCCTTCTATGTAACATACATCACCCACTTCCCCTTCGTGTACAACTTTCTGCACAGCTCTGCCTCCACTACTATGTAAGGCGAAGCACCCACGACCCAATCTTTGATCCAATTCCAATTGCTTCGATTACCTCTCACATTTGCCCAGACGGATGTGCGAACGATAACATCAACAATGAAGTTTGAAGCAGGAGAGCCAACCGAACATGGGTTTCCCCCCTCCTAGCTGCAAGAATTTCGGGTTTTCAACTTAAGTCCTTTTTTTAATTTTTGATTTTTTTTTCTTTTTTTGCATCAGCAAGTTTAAACAAACCGGCTACTCTGGTTGCTCTTTCTCCACACCCGTTGGATTGATGACACAGTTCAAAAATATGGTGCATTGAGTGCGCCTGCGACCCTTTATTTTACTCAAGTTTTTGTATGAAACAACAAACACTTGAGTCGCACAGTTGTCTTAATTCTAATAGTACTCTACAATCATTTTTCACTAAAAATAGGCAATAGAGAGAAGAAAAGACAATAAAAATAAATACTAATAGTAATAATAATAATAAAAGACGAATATCTTGTTTACTTGTTCGGAACTTTAATGTATCCCAAATGTGTAGAGTTTGAGACTTCAGTGACGATTTTCAAGTAGGTGCGTGCATAGTAACCATCCACCCGCCCAAACTCGACATAGCCACCATGGTATGATGGAGGTAGGGTAGGGTATAAGAAAAAAATATGGTATGGTATGGTATAAATTTTGAAAACCCCCCATGTTATGGTATGGTGGCGGGTATTTTTGGAAAAACTCGAAAATATCATACCATATCTCTCTTCAAAAATTAAAAATTATGTCACGTGTAATGATATAATTGGTTATGTATAATATGTATTGTAAGTGCTATATACCTTAATAGAGTACATAATGAAAAGGTTGGTAATCCTAAATCCCTAACCATGGAAAGTTTGAGGTAATTTCAATAATTTTATTGTAATATTCATTTCTAACTTTCTTTTGTCATCTTTTTAAATTTTAATATATTTATTAATTATTATCTTTCTAAGTGAATTATAATTTCTTTTTTTTTCTTTTTTTAAATTTGTACTAAATTGGAAGTTGAAACTTTGTAAGACTTGAAAGTTGGACTTGAAGGTTGAAACTTTGTAGAATGATTTGGATATGTAGTTACTTATTATTTGTGTTGTTATGAATATTTAATTGCTTGAGTACTAGTGTCTCCAGAGCTGCAAATTCAATAGTATACAATCTTGGACAAAAACAAATGAGGTTCTCCAAATCTATGCGTTCCACATGATACAGATTAGGAAACACAATCCTCTCTATCGGTGCTTCCTCTCCTCTGTCATCTCTGACTAGTTCTTGCATTCTTATGCAGAATGTTGCTACAAGTGTTTTGAGCTATACCAGGCTTTTGGCAATAGAGGGTGTGAAAAGGTTTGTCAATTTATGACAACCATTGATTCTAACATTGGTCATGTTCCCCAAACTGGAGGTGGGTATGATGTGATCTTTCTGAAGCACAACTATTTCCATCCCTCTATGAATTTCTTCTTCCTTGCCAAAGATATCTTCCAAGTTATCGCGGTAACTTACTACCACATCTTCCAAACAAATGAGGCTCTGCCATAAACCGGAGGAAATACTTCTCTTATCTTCAAGCAGAACTCCAATTTGATGCCTCTGAGTTCATGGAGATTTATGAATCCAGTGTTACCATTCCCCTTACGAGTTATCCGAAGCAAACTAATCAAGAACAGTTCCTTCAACGCAGAGACAAACTTGGTTTCTTCATTTTCAATCCCAATCCATTGCAAATCAAACACGTATTCCATTGATTCACAGCATTTTACGGATAAACTTTCAAGATTTTGTAGCCTGTGAAGCAAATTGCTGGGGACAATGCACAACATTTTCTTGCACCATTTCACATTTAGCAATTTCAAGTTACTGAATGCCCGTGCTGGTAGAGAGCCATGGCATATTTCAACCAAGGGTGGAATAAAATGAATATCTAAATGCTCTAAGTTTCCTAAAGCTTGATCATATGGCTCACTTTCCAATGTATTTAGGAGATAAAGGATCTCGTTACAGCCTTCAAAACGATGGAGACTTCAACTCGCTGAATCCTTCACTATCCAGGCCAAAGAGGATATTTTCTTATCCTTTGATACCACATAAGTGCAGACTTCCTGTTTTCTTGAGCAAATCCTTCATGCAATTTTGCAATGGAATCGACATATCATGTGAAAGACCCATGGACCTTGGGCTTGAATAGCAATTGAATTTGCTATTACAAGTTGTGCTTATTTTTATGAAAAAGCTAGTTAATTTTTTGAAGGGTATGTCATTATTAAGGAAGGCACTGGCATCTCGGACAAAAATGTCCAAGCAAAGTAGTTGAGACAAGGCTTGTAATTCGTGGAGGACAGAGTTTGTTCTTGACTCATCTACAATTTTATGAGTCCCATCTATCAGACTCCCTCCAATGTAGAGCTCTTCTAGTTTGCAAAGACAAGATATGACACCACGTGATATTAGTCTTTGCTCTGGACATTCCCTCAAATCAAACATTCTTATATTAGTTAATTGGCCAAACTTTATGGGAATCTCCTCATATCGGATCTGGAAAGGCTAAGAATCTCAAGGTTGGTTAGCTTTCCGCTTATAGATAAGTCAGTACCCAACGGGCATCCATCAAGATTCAGTATTCTAAGATTGGCAAGGAATTGAATTGATTCAGATAGTTCAATGCCACTGAAGTCTAAAGCATTCAAATCTTTCATTCCTTGAAATAAACTATCGACAATGACTAGAGGAGAATTTTGTTGCAAAAGTGAAGCCTGTAGCCTAGTGTACTCTAACCCATTAGATATCTCGTGAATATCATTCAACATCAATGAAATTGATTTGAAATCTCTAAATGTGTCCATTTTGGCCACTCATGTATCCCTAAACCAGCTTTCACCATGAATCTGTTCTCTTTTTTAGATGCCATTTCTATTGCAAAATCTCGAGCAACATCATGCATTTTGACATATGCTTCTCTAGCACCATAAAGTTTATCAACATATATCTCATAATTAACCATCAAGAGAAAAGAAGAGGAGAGGATACTCACTATATAATCCGCTCTATTTCGTGCCTCATCTATTGTCTCAACATCTTTAAATAACCTCAGACCAATTGCATGTCTTGCCAATAGTTCGACTGGAATGTTGTAATCACCTGGAAATAAACAACAAAGCAAGAAGAATGATTTTGCTTCGTCACTTTTGAGATAATTGTAGCTCAGTTCTAGAGTAGAAAGTATGTTCTCTTGCATTCCTTCAATGTGCGTTGGGCACTTATCAAGTTGCCAAACGACTTCAGTCCACACTTTCTTTTCCTTATTCTTCGTTGCTCTTCCTAAAGTTACAATAGCAATTGGCAAGCCACCACATTTAACGGCTACCTTTTTTGCAATGGCTTTTATATCAGAACTGTCAATAACATCACCACAGACCTGCTTGAAAAGAGCCCAAGATTCTTCTTCGGATAACATTCCAACTGTAACAGTCCTTTGAGCATCCATTGCATCACAGACCTCTTTGCTCGAGAAGTGAGCAAAATTTTGCAACCTTTGTGATCATTTCCAAAGGGACTACCAATTGTGTCCAATTCAATTCTTTTCCAAACATCATCCAATATGAGAAGCACCTGCTTCTCCTTCTTCATTCTTTCCCATAACAAAGCTGCTCTTGCCGACTCACCATAGTCAGGCAGAGTCATTCCCAACATTGTAGCAATCTCCTTGAATCTTCATGAGGCTTGGAGACTGGGACATAACAGCCAATCACCACAGCGTCAAACAGTTTATTCTTTGTTACTTGTTTGCCAATTTCCTTCACCATTGTGGTCCTACCCATACCGCACAGCCCACATATTCCAATTATGCTGACGTTCTCATCATTCAAGGCCATCATAATTTGCTTCATGATCGATTTCCTTGATTCAAAATATCCAGAAAACTTGAGAGATGAAGATATAATTCCTGGTGGAGGAGCATGGTAAGACACAATCTCAAATGTTCCCTTTTCTTGAAGCTAAGAGATGACACTAGCCTTCTGCTGCACCTGCTTACTGAATCTGTAACGCGATCGCATATCAATGCACAACCCTTTGAAGCATCCCTTTTTTGCTTGGACTTCCTCATTTAAGAACTTTTCAGCCTTTTGACTGATAGCTTCCGCATCTGCTATCCACTTCCGAACATCAGCTTCGATGATCTCTCCATTTCTCCTAGCAACTTCAACTTTCGCTTGCACCCTTGCTTTCACGTCGTGAGTTCCCCAGCTTGCTTTCTCAATGTTTCACTGTTGTCATTGTAGTGATATAAGCAACCAAGCTGACGGTTCCCTGAATCAAACACGCATTTAGACACCTTTCTCACTCCTGCTAAAACAATCTCCATAGCTATTTCCATTAGAAGTTTGTGCATTTTAACATCAAAGGAGAAGAAACCTCAATACAATATGCAACAGCTGCTGCAGGCAACAAGCTAGCTAAGATAAACAATTTTTATGGCTCCTTTTGCCGCAAATTGAGACAGAATGAAAGCTTAATTGATGAAGTTGATCAAGGAAATTAATGACTCAAGTATTGTATGTATAATACAAGAAATATAGAAAGCATAAAGTCATAAACTTACAAAAAGTGTGCAAATTTGCTGGATAAAGCAATCGAAGAAAGATGCTTAGTTCCATTCCTGCGTTTGGTTTAAGGCTACTCAATTCGACTCTGGGCTATATCACAAACTTCGATTACACCCACCTAGCTCATCTCATTTTTTTTCTCTCTTTTATTTTTCCCCTCCTTAATTAGGAATGTGCATGCATGGTTTGTGATGAAATATGCTAAATTATTGCTATTGATTGATGATTATGCCTTCGTCTTTAACCTCCAATGCCGGACATCGCATTATATGTTCTTTTCGTGAGAGAAAACATATTTAAAGTATGGTTGCAAGAGCTTTATATGACTATTGTTCTCTTTAAAGAAAGGAGAGCGTGTATGACAAAAGTATTAATCAAATCAACGGAATCAGTCTACTTGTAACAACCGATTCATTCAAAAAGAAAATACCTTCTGTATTTCAAAAATCTTGTTCATCTTCCTGAGAAACACCAACAATATCGAAATTTATAATGTGACAAATTTTACTTATTTCATCCTAAATTATAGTTACATTACATCCTCGGCGTTAGGATCAAGCTTTTGCCACTTAGGTGAAAGTTATAGCAAATAAGGATGTTTGTTGGTTTGGATCTGATGGATTTAGCTAATAACCAATCCAATCTAATAATGATCGGTTTAGAGATTTTTTAATCCAATCCGATCCAATCAAAGATTGAAATCCAATCCAATTCGATGTTAAAAAAAACCATCCGATCCAATCCAAACTTAAAAAAAAAATTAAAAATGAAAAATCCAATATGATCCAATAAAAAACGCAAGTTAATGTGATATTATATAAAGATAATGATAACGTGAATTTACCAAACAAATTAAAATATTGGTAAATCCTAATATAATAAATAAAAATTCATTTATAAATTGATTAATGTTCCTAAATAAAATAACAATAAAAATTTATCAATCATAACAATAAGCTATCATGAAATAGCAAACAGAAATTGTCATGTATAAAGAATTAACCAGTAAGCTGTTACAAAACTCATAACAGAACATTATCAGAATAAGTATATCCTACAATCAAAATGACTTTGTCAAACTGATCAAGCAACATTCGTTAATCAATTCATGATCAGAGAAATTATATCAGTCAATGCAATCAGATCATGATCAGAGCAAAACATCCAAGCAAAACATTCATCAAATCAAGATATCTTGAATGCACACATAAAGCAAACATAAGAAGTTCTTCTTACTCCCCCTTACTACTTACTTACATCCCTTAAGAAATAAGCAACAAAAAAATATAAACAAAATAGAAGTAAGTAACCACGGTAATATCAGACATAACAAAAATCAGAAATAACAAAAAAATCTCAATAAGATCAGAAAACTCCTTCTCCCCCTTGATTTCATCACAAGTGCCAAAAGCACTTAACGAAGTCTGGGAGACTTTCGAACAGGAGGGGAAGATGAACTGTCAGCCTTCTCTTTATATCTCTTCCTGGTTGTGATAGGAGTTGGCTGCGAGAAGATGAAGAACTAGTGGTTTTTGTCGAACTAGATGAAGTCGCCATTGTTAGGGTTTGCTGGCTGCACCAAAGTTTCCAGAATAGAGAGAGAGAAGCAAGATGCGAGACAAGGAAGAAATTGTTGTGGGAGTATGGAATGAACAGGAGAAGCCCAAAACCGATTCGTAATATACTAGGCCAAATTTAAAACAATTTTGTTTTTAACAAAAATTAATGTCAAATCTATTTCCAAAACCGTTTCATAACTGACATTAATGGACAAAAATTCAAATTCGATTCCAATTTGAATAAAGAATTCTAATAGAATCAGGATTCCCGCCACTGAAACTTCTCCCCCTCAATTCAATAATGCTGACATGGCATTTTTGACACGTGGACACACAAGAAAATCAAATTTCGAATAAGCACAAAGAGCACCGTATGTTATGAAAAACGTAACAGAACATAGTTAAAAATAACATAACAACAATATCTGAACATCACATGAATCATTCTAAGAAAGCATATTCAAAAGCTGTTTTATTTTCTTTTAATTATTTCATTATTTAATCCAATTGAGTGATCAACTTGAGCATGCTTCTTACACACACAAAAGTTAATCTCAATGTGAATTTGCTAAATAATACAGTAGCTTTCACACATGTATAGAGGTAGCCTTTTTTCATTTGAGTAGGTGACCTCACCATATTTCTTAGATACAATGAAGTTACTCTCAATAGATGGCTTTCACACATCATATACTGGTAGCCCTCTCTGTATTTTTTATTTTTAAACGAGTATTTAATTAGTCACATAATTTTTTATATCACAGCTCACACATGCTTAATTAGAAGAAAACTTATGATATTGCAGATACAATTAACATAACAGTAAGCAGTGTTCATTCATGTAACTGACAGATGCCTAAGGCTTTTCTTAGATTTTCAAATCTTGTTGTATCCAATGCCTTAGTGAACAAGTCAGCCAATTGTCTATCAGTGGAGATGTGTTCAATGTGTATCACCTTAGACTCTACTAGTTCCCTTATAAAATGGTATCTTATGTTAATGTGTTCTGTTCTAGAATGCTGAACAGGATTTTTGGAAATATTTATAGCACTAGTATTATCATAAAACACAGTTATAGGCTTTTGTTCAATACCATAATCTCTAAACATTTGCTTCATCCACAATAGTTATGTACAACAACTCCCTGCTGCTATGTATTCGGCTTCAGTTGTAGACAAAGAAATAGAATTCTGTTTTTTACTGTGCCATGAAACCAAGTTAGTACCAAGATAAAAACATCCTCCTAAAGTACTTTTTCTGTCATCTGCATTTCCTGCCCAATCTGCATCACTGAACCCTGCAAGATAATCATTTGTATCTTTAGAAAACCATATTCCATAATCATGTGTTCCATGAACATACCTGATGATTCTCTTAGCTGCTGACAGATGTGATTCTTTGGGATTTGCTTGAAATCTAGCACAAAGTCCTACACTAAAGCACAAGTCTGGTCTGCTTGCTGTGAGGTATAGTATGTTAGCCCTAAGGCTACATGATAATTTTGATGATAACAATACACAATGATTAATTGAGATTTACTAACATATTTATTTATGTACAAGAGTAAGATCATTGAAATAATTTTAAAATCAAGAAGAGGCTTATTAAAATGAAGTGTTGAAGCTAAGGAGAAGACTACATGTTAAAGGCACCAAAGTTTAAGAACAAGGATTGACTCAAGGAATGTGACACATGAGCAATGTTCAATCAATTGGTCATATATATCTCTACAAATATCCAAATGATGTGATTCTTGAGCCTTTGGAAAGCTTACTCAATTTATAACATTTCATATGTTTTAATGAAATTCAAATTTCAAGTGCAAGGTTGTCCAAATCATCATGCAAGTTGAAAGACAAATGGAAGCAGCTGACATGAGCACCGAATACTCCTTTGGACATATCTTGAGCTAGAAAAATCAAAATGACTTGATTCTTATGGCATTGGAAAGATGACTTAATGAAGAACATTTCATATGTTTTGAAAAATTCAAATTTCAAATGGAAGGCTGACATAATTGACATGCAATTCGGTGGACTGACACAGAGAAGAAAAATCAACTCACATGAGCATTGAATGGTGTTTTGGCCATATCTTAAGATAGAGATATCCCAATGCTTTGATTATTAATGTTTTGGAAAGCTTATTCAAATATCCATATCTTTTATGTTTTGAATAAATTCAAATTTCAAACGGAAGGCTGACAGAATTATCATTCAATTTGGTGGACTGACACAAGAAAGAAAAATCAAGTAACATGAGCACCGAATGGTGTTTTGGCCATATCTTGAGCTACAGATATCCAAATGACTTGATTCTTGATGCGTTGGAAAGCTTATTCAAATTTGCAAATCTTTTATGTTTTGCAGATTTTCAAATTTCAAACAGAACATTGACAAAAATGGAAGACAAGATTACGGTTTTTATGGTGGGCAGAAAATTTGGAGTTGGTGTCTTCACTTGATTAAGTTCATCTCATTTGCCTATAAAAAGAGCCCTTCTCCCATGCATTCAGCAAGACAAAGAGAAAAGAATCCAGCAAGCCACAAATAAGAGAAATATCAAGTAAAGAGCTTTTATATTCTTCATCTACTCTTTGAAGAGAGTTGTACTTTTATTGTAAACAATTTTCTTTGTCCTTGTATTGTGGTGAGAGTGAATTCTTCCTGTAAGGATAGTTGTATCCTGAGAGAAATCTTGGTTTTGTGTTATTAAGAGTTGAAGGAAGTTTCCTTGGTGAGGTTGTTCATCAAGAAGAATCTTGGTGTGGTGTTATCAAGACTTGAAGGAAGTTGCCTTGGTGAGGTTGTTCATCAAGAAGAACTCTTGGTGTGGTGTTATCAAGGGTTGAAGGAAGTTGCCTTGGTGAGGTTGTTCATCAAGAAGAACTCTTGGTGTGGTGTTATCAAGAGTTGGAAGAAAAAGTCTTGGTGAGGTTGTTCATCAAGCAAGTTGTAAAGATTTCTACAACTTAGTGGAAAGCTTAGCTCGTGGAGCTAGGAGCCCGTGGACGTAGGCAAGGTTTGCCGAACCACGTAAATTGAGTTTGCACTCTCTCTATTCCTTTCCTCTTTACATTTACTTGCACTTGTGATTGTTCATTCATTATTATTCTTTTGATTGCATTCTAATTTCATCTTCTTCACCTTTATTCTTAAAGAAAGAGTGAACTAATTTTGATTTTCAAGAAAAGTTTTCTAAATCCGTTTTGATAAATAAAAACCCAATTCACCCCCCCTCTTGGGTTGCCATACCTGGGTCAACAAGTGGTATCAGAGCAAGGTTGCTCATTTTTTTAAATCTTAACCGATTTTGAGCTATGGCAACTTTTAATTCAACTTCATATGTTGAGGGACTTTCTATCTCTAGACCTCCATTTTTTAATGGAAGTGATTACTCTTATTGGAAAACTAGAATGAGTATTTTCTTGAAATCTTTTGATTATGATTTGTGGTCTATTGTTTTGGAAGGACCTTTTGTTCCTACCAAAATTGAAAATGGGGAATGCATGCTTAAAGAACCTAAAGAGTTTAGTGAAGATGATAAAAAGAAATTGAGTTTGAATGCTAAAGCTATGAATGTGTTGTATTGTGCTCTAGATAGAAATGAGTTTAATAGAATATCTACTTGTTCTACGGCACAAGAAATATGGCACACACTTGAAGTAACTCATGAAGGAACTAGTCAAGTTAAAGAATCCAAAATTAGTATGCTAGTTCATAGTTATGAGCTTTTTAAGATGAAATCGGATGAATCAATTTCTGAAATGTTTACTAGATTTACGGATATTGTCAATGGTTTGAAATCTCTTGGTAAATCTTATTCTAATGTTGAAATGGTGAGAAAGATTCTTAGGTGTCTACCAAAATCTTGGGAGCCAAAGGTGACGGCAATTCAAGAAGCAAAGGACCTCACCAAACTACCATTAGAAGAACTTATGGGTTCTCTCATGACTCATGAAATCACCTTGAAGGAGAATGAAGAAGATTTCAAGAAAAAGAAAAATATCGCTTTCAAATCTACAACAAAAGATGATGATGAGTCCGACAATGAAAGAGATGATGAAGATCTTGCATTCATCACAATAAAGTTAAAAAGGATGATTAGAAAGAACCAAGGATTCAACAAGAATTCTAAAATGGATTGTCCATACTTCAAGAATCAAGACAAGAAATCCAAAGCAATGAAAGCCACAAAATGGGATGATAGTGAAGCTAGCTCTACCGAAGAAGAAGATTGTGAAATGGCAAACATGTGCTTCATGGCTTTACGAGAAGATGAGGTAAGTATTCTAAACCATGATCCTAAGCTTTCATATGATGAATTACTTGAAGCATTTCAAAATTTACATGTGCAAGTTGATAAACAAAATTCAAAAATCAATGCTTTCAAAAAGAAGTCAAAAATCATGTTATCTCAATTAGAAGAGTTGGTGGAAATAAATGAAGCTTTAGAAAATGAAAATGAAATTTTAAAGCAAAAAGATTTTGAAAGTTTGGAAAGTCAAATACATTTATTAAAAACTGAAAATGAGATTTTACAACAAAAGGATTTTGATAAATTGGAGAAAGAAAATGTTATTTTGAAAAAGGAAAATAATGACTTGAGAAATATTGTTGATAGTTTTACAAAAAGCACCAAAAATTTGAACTCTATGTTACAAAACCAAAGGTGTGTTTTTGATAAAAGAGGCTTAGGATATAAAACTCATAAAAATCAAAAGTATTTTAAAAAGTATTTTGCTCATGCATCTTTTTGGAATAATCCTAATCATTTATGTACTTATTGTGGAAGAAAAGGACACAAAGTACATTCTTGCTATATTAGGAGAAATCCTAATTTGAAACAAATATGGGTTCCAAAAAGTACCATAACTAACCCCCAAGGACCCAAGAATATTTGGGTACCAAAAAGTTGCTCTTTGAATGTTGATTATAGAAACAAAGGAGTAGCAAACACAAGTGTTACTTAGATAGTGGATGCTCAAGGCATATGACCGGAGATGCCTCCAAATTCTCAAGATTAATCATGAAGAAAGGAGGATATGTGACCTTCGGTGATAATGCCAAAGGAAGGGTAATCGGACATGGTGATATTGGTAACCCTTCTTCACCTATTATTAAAGATGTTTTGCTTGTTCATGGTTTAAAACATAATTTGATTAGCATTAGTCAATTGTGTGATAAGGGATATTTTGTTGCTTTTGAGCCTAATAGATGTGTGATTAAGGATGTTAGTAACGATAAGACATTATTTATTGGTAATAAATGTGGTAAAATTTATACAATTGATATTGATGTTAATAATCATGTGAAAAATTGTTTCATTGTTAATCATGATACTTGGTTATAGCATAGAAGGTTAGGTCATGCTAGCATGGACAAAATTTTAAAAACTTCTAAAAATGATTTAGTTGATGGTTTTCCAAGAATAAAATTTGAAAATAACAAGATTTGTGATGCTTGTCAATTTGAAAAACAAGTGAGAACTTTTTTAAACAAAAATTTTTTTTCAACAAATAAACCCCTTAGTCAAGATAGATTTTGCATAATTAGAAAAGAATTAGACATATTGGATATGCTTAATTTTGCTTTTATATGATAATCTTTGAATGGTAGCATATGTTAAGGGGGAGAATATATTTAGGGGGAGTAATTAATTTGATTACATCTTTTTGATGATAACAAAAGAGGGAGAAATAGTTGGATTGCTTATATTCATAACAAGTGCCATTCTTTTTGCTTATTGTTGATTTTATTTTCATTCTTGATTTTAGATTATATTTTAAAGCAATCAATGGTTTGTCATCATCAAAAAGGGGGAGATTGTTAGCCCTAAGGCTACATGATAATTTTGATGATAACAATACACATTGATTAATTGAGATTTACTAACATGTTTATTTATGTGCAAGAGTAAGATCATTAAAATAATTTTAAAATCAAGAAGAGGCTTATTAAAATGAAGTGTTGAAGCTAAGGAGAAGACTACATGTTAAAGGCACCAAAGTTTAAGAACAAGGATTGACTCAAGGAATGTGACACATGAGCAATGTTCAATCAATTGGTCATATATATCTCTACAAATATCCAAATGACGTGATTCTTGAGCCTTTGGAAAGCTTACTCAATTTATAACATTTCATATGTTTTAATGAAATTCAAATTTCAAGTGCAAGGTTGTCCAAATCATCATGCAAGTTGAAAGACAAATGGAAGCAGCTGACATGAGCACCGAATACTCCTTTGGACATATCTTGAGCTAGAAAAATCAAAATGACTTGATTCTTACGGCATTGGAAAGATGACTTAATGAAGAACATTTCATATGTTTTGAAAAAATTCAAATTTCAAACAGAAGGCCGACATAATTGACATGCAATTCGGTGGACTGACACAGAGAAGAAAAATCAACTCACATGAGCATCGAATGGTATTTTGGACATATCTTAAGATAGAGATATCCAAATACTTTGATTATTAATGTTTTGGAAAGCGTATTCAAATATGCAGATCTTTTATGTTTTGAAGAAATTCAAATTTCAAACGTAAGGCTGACAGAATTATCATTCAATTTGGTGGACTGACACAAGAAAGAAAAATCAAGTCACATGAGCACCGAATGGTGTTTTGGCCATATCTTGAGCTACAGATATCCAAATGACTTGATTCTTGATGCGTTGGAAAGCTTATTCAAACGTGCAAATCTTTTATGTTTTGCAGATTTTCAAATTTCAAACGAAACATTGACAAAAATGGCAGACAAGATTACGGTTTTTATGGTGGGCAGAAAATTTGGAGTTGGTGTCTTCACTTGTTCAAGTTCATCTCATTTGCCTATAAAAGGAGCCCTTCTCCCATGCATTCAGCAAGACAAAGAGAAAAGAATCCAGCAAGCCACAAATAAGAGAAATATCAAGTAAAGAGCTTTTATATTCTTCATCTACTCTTTGAAGAGAGTTGTACTTTTATTGTAAACAATTTTCTTTGTTCTTGTATTGTGGTGAGAGTGAATTCTTCTTGTAAAGGATAGTTGTTATCCTTGAGAGAACTCTTGGTGTGTGTTATCAAGAGTTGAAGAAAGTTGCCTTGGTGAGGTTGTTCATCAAGAAGAACTCTTGGTGTGGTGTTATCAAGAGTTGAAGAAAGTTGCCTTGGTGAGGTTGTTCATCAAGAAGAACTCTTGGTGTGGTGTTATCAAGAGTTGAAGGAAGTTGCCTTGGTGAGGTTGTTCATCAAGAAGAACTCTTGGTGTGGTGTTATCAAGAGTTGAAGGAAAAAGTCTTGGTGAGGTTGTTCATCAAGCAAGTTGTAAAGATTTCTACAACTTAGTGGAAAGCTTAGCTCGTGGAGCTAGGAGCCCGTGGACGTAGGCAAGGTTTGCCGAACCACGTAAATTTAGTTTGCACTCTCTCTATCCCTTTCCTCTTTACATTTACTTGCACTTGTGATTGTTCATTATTATTATTCTTTTGATTGCATCTTTGATAAATTCCAATTTCATCTTCTTCACCTTTATTCTTAAAGAAAGAGTGAACTAATTTTGATTTTTTCAAAAAAAGTTTTACAAATCCGTTTTGATAAATAAAAACCCAATTCACCCCCCCTCTTGGGTTGCCATACCTGGGTCAACATAGTAGGCTGCCAATAATGCTTCTGTACAAACTTGCATCAACATCTTTTCCTGCATTGTCTTTTGAAAGTTTTAGATTAGTACTGATAGGAGTTTTCATTGGTTTTGCATTCTCAAGCCCAAACTTCTTTACAAGATTTTTATCATATTTTGATTGAGATATGAATATCCCATCATTCATTTGCTTAACCTACAATCCAAGAAAGAAATTTAATTCTCCTACCATGCTCATCTCAAACTCTTCCTGCATCAACTTAACAAACTCATTAGTTTTGCTTTTATTAGTTGATCCGAAGACAATGTCATCAACATATATTTGAGCAACAATAAAATAGTTAGATGCATGTTTGATAAATAAAGTCTTATCATTGCTGCCTCTTTTATAAATTTTGTTGATCAAAAAATTTGTCAACCTTTCATACCAAGCTCTAGGAGCTTGTTTCAGACCATACAAAGCTTTGTGCAATCTGTACACAAAATCAAGATGTTTAGGATCTTCAAATCCCTTAGGTTGTTCAACAAAAACTTCTTCATTGAGATAGCCATTTAAAAATGCAGTTTTAACATCCATTTGGTACAACTTAAAATCAAGCAAACAAGCAATTGCAAGTAGTAATCCGATTGACTCAAGTCTAGCTACTGGTGTAAAGGTCTCATCAAAGTCTATGCCTTCAACTTGTGTGTAACCTTGTGCAGCCAACCTAGCTTTATTTCTTACTAGTTGACCACTTTCATCAGTTTTATTTTTTTAAATCCATTTAGTTCTAATGACATTTGTACCTTCTGGCCTAGGAACTAATTCCCACACTTCATTCCTTTTAAACTGATTAAGTTCATCTTGCATAGCTTGAATCCACACCTCTTCTTTTAAAGCTTCTTTCACATTTTTTGGCTCAACTAAAGAAACATAACATGCAAACCTTACCTGATTTCTTACCTTGCTCCGAGTTTTCATCATGTCATCTGGTGTTCCAATGATAGAACTTGTTGGATGCGCCTTTTGAATCCATGTGGGTGGATCTTTTCTATCTTCATCATTCCGGATTGAACTTTTGTTCAAATCTGAGTTGTCAGATGTTGCTGTTACGTCAAGTGTAACAGTAGCTGTTTCCTCTTTCATAATAGCATCTTCCTTTTTGCTGCTGTTTGAATCTGATTTTTCTATATCTTCTATGAAGCTGGTTATGCTTTCCTCTTGTGAGTACTTTGCATAATCATCAAGGTCATCAAATACTACGTTTGCAGATTCCATGACTGCCTCAGTTCTCAGATTGTAAACTCAAAATGCTTTGCTGTTTTGAGCATATCCCACGAAGACTCCTTCATCACTCCTTGGATCTAATTTTCCTAACAGTTCTCTGTCGTTTAAGATGTAACACCTGCTACCAAAGACATGAAAATATTTCAAATTAGGTTTTCTTCCTTTCAAAATTTCATAAGGTGTCTGGTTAGTGCTATGTCTAAGAAAAACTCTATTTGAAATATAACAAGCAGTGCTTATCGCTTCAGCCCATAGCCTCTTGGTCAACTTCTTGCTATTGAGCATCACTCTAGCCATCTCTTGAAGAGTTCTATTCTTTCTTTCCACAATGCCATTCTGTTCAGGGGTTTTAGGAGCTGAAAATTCATGATCAATTCCATGGTATTTGCAAAAGTCAGCATAGCTAACGTTTTCAAACTCCTTGTCATGATCACTTCTTATTCTCACAATCCTTCCAATGTTCCTATTTTGCTCATTTTCAAGCTTAACACAAAGATTCCTGAAAGCCTCAAAAGTGTCAGATTTTTCTTTAATGAAATCAACCCAAATATATCTAGAAAAATCATCCATACAAACAAATATGTATCTCTTACCTGTAATGCTTTCAATTTGCATAGGACCCATAAGATCCATGTGAAGTAAATCAAGTATCTTAGATATGCTAAGATGTGGATTTGATTTGTGTGAACTTCTGATTTGTTTTCCCATTTGACATGGTCCACAAATTGTATTAATTTTATTATCAAGTTTAGGAACTCCTTTTACAGCACCTCACTTAGTTAATTTAACCAAGTCTTTATAATTTAAGGGTCCTAATTTTTTATGCCATAATTCTAAATCCGAAATCCTAACTTGAAATGCAATTTCTACCAAATAACAATTATCCGAAGATCTATTACCTTCTAGAATGCATTTACCAAAATCATCTAAGACCATACATTTGTTTTGTGTGAAATTAACAACATACTTGTCATCACATATCTGACTAATACTAATAAGATTAGCTTTCAAACCTTCAACTAACAAGATATTTTGAAAATTGGGTAAACCTTTGACATTCAAAGTGCCTTTACCAATGATTTTACTCTTTGCTCCATCTCCATAGGTGACATTACCGTCCCTGCATGCTTTAAAATCTGTTAAAAATAGTTTATTTCTAGTCATGTGCCTAGAACAACCACTGTCAAAATACCACAAATCATTAAAAGCATGATTAAGTGCAGTAAAAGCAACATGGCATACTGTTTTGTCTTTCCTAACCCACTGCAGTCGTGATTTAGGTAACTGTTTGAACTATTTTGATCTTTTATGCAAAAGATTCAACAATTTAAAGCATTTAGGTCTAATATGTCCCTTTTTACCACAAAAATAACAAATAGGAATGAATTTCCTTACCTTTTCAGGACTGGATTTGAAAGAACTCAGAGGAGAAACAAATGTTCCACTGCTCTTGGAATTAGGACTTGACTTTAAAGAGTTAGGTTCAAAATGTTTACCTAATGTTGAAGCTTTCACAAAGACTGTTTTTGATGAAGATGCAACATTATCTTCTGTGTATCCCAATCCATGTTTGTTAGAGTTGTATCTTCCAAGACTCAAGACCTGATCAAGTTTGGCGGCTCCAATTTTGAGTTGATCAACACACCTCTTGCTTTCAACCAGTTCTGTTGCGATTTTCTCAATATGTGCTGTTTTGTCTGTCAAAACAGTCTCCATCTCCGAGATACGATTTTCAGAATAGGATTTTTCACATTCCAGCACCTCAATCTTCTTCTTCTTCAAGATTTTGATTTCTTCCTTCTGATTGAGCCATTCACCATAGAGTGCGTTGTATGTCTTTGCAACTCTTCATAGTATTCTGGTCCTTCTTCTTCATCCGAATGATCAATACTGGTTCTGTAATTTTCTATTATGTTAGACATAACAGCCTTTCCTTTGTTAGCTACAGATGCAGTAAATGCAAAAAAGTTGCTCATGCAGTCTTGATCTTCTGACTCGGATTCTGATTCATCACTCCAGGTTGCTGTCAGCCCTTTATTCTTCTTCTTGAGATTTGCACATTCAGATTGAATATGCCCATAACCAGAACATTCATAACACTGAATTTGCCCTTTCTTTTTAGGTTGTTTTGGCTTCCTCTTGTCATTCTCCTTGCTGAACTTTCTGAATTTTTCTTCGCTTGAGTTTGATGGCTTTCCTTGATTCTTTTTCCTGAAATTTCTTTTCATAAACTTGACATAATTTTTTGTTAGAAAAGCAATCTGTTTAGAATCAGTTTCATCAAGCTCATCACTACATTCATCATCAGATTTTTCAGCTTTCACATTAAATGCGATGCTTTTACCTTTTTTTTCCGAGTACTTTGATTTATTTCAAAGTTTTGGAGAATGTCAATCAGTTCATCAACTCTCATTTCATCAGTGTTTTTAACTTCCTCAATGGCTAAAATTTTAGGTTGAAATTTATCTGGGACAGACTTTATTATCTTACTAACAACTTCTGCATCAGTGAAAGTTTTGCCAAGCATGTATGCCGAATTTGTAATGTGACATATCTTAGAGTAAAATTTAGAAATTGACTCATCCTCATGCATCATCAGATTTTCAAATTGAGAATTTAATCTCATCAATTTAGATCTTTTAACAGATGCAGTACCTTCATGTTTTACCTCAAGTATGTCTCATGCTTCTTTGGCCACTTTGCATCTAAAAATCTGTCTGAAGTTGTTTAAGTCTACTACAGCAAAGATTGCATTAAGAGCCTTGGAGTTCCAACTAGATCGTCAGTATTCTTCATCAGACCATTCGTCCTTTGGTTTTGGTTGGGCATTACCAAAAGCATTTAGCTTCGTTGGCGGTGTCCATCCCTTAAATACACTCGTCCATGCCTTGTCATCAAGAGACTTGATATACATCATCATTCTTACCTTCCAATATGGATAATTACTGTCATCGAGAATAGGTGGTTGCGTTCCCGATCCTCCATTGTGAATAAACTCCATCCTTCCAGATCAACGTGATCGTTTTCTTCACTTGTCTATCAGTGAACCCGCTCTGATACCAATTGAGAGTTCTGGAGGTATGCAGTTATAAATAACAAAATAGTAAACTGTAATGTAAATTGACACAGAAGGATTTTTACGTGGTTCAGTTATAAAACCTACGTCCACGGACAGCTATAGAGCTGCAATTCACTAAGTTCTTATTTATACAATCTTTAGGATCTTTTATAGTGCTGACTCACTCTCACACACTGACCTAATCTTTGACAAACAAAATCTTCGCAAAGATCCTAAACACTAGTGATACTGCTCACTCTCTGTCGCAGATAACTTAACAACACACTGTTAAGTTATACATGACACCCGATGTCTGAAACAGAATTACATAAATACTCAACCCTCAAGTTATCCCAAGTGTCTACTAACTCACTCAGACTTAATCAACAACTCATGTACGATTTCTAACTCTCATACATGAATCAAAAGACTCAAAGAATCAAATCAAAGAAGACATTCCTTTTGCGTTGAAGCTCTCTTCTATGAATTAATGGAATGCCGAACTCAAGACTCTCTCACAACCAAAACAGCCAACACATTAATCTCTCAATCACGTTCTCAGCTGCCTAAATAGCTTTGTATATATATAGTGAGAGGTCTGACCGAAATCTCCTAGAAAATCCTGTAAAAAATCTAATCAAAATCATATAAGGATTAGGAGAAATAAAATAGGAAGTGTTATAAACAAACTCCAAAAGGAATTAGGACAAATAAATATTCTCCTATTCTAATTAGGATATAAGATATTATATCATAATCTAAAGAGATATTTATTACAAATCAAATACTTCCTCAAATATAAATCTAGAAACATTAAAATAGGAATAAAAATAATATTCTTGTTTTATCACAAGTTGATCAAAACTCGTCATGTGTATGACACATGCATATGTAGTAGACTTTAACACCAACAAGTTTGAAGAAGACAGATCTGTTAAAGCTTGAATAACAAAAACCACAATAATAGAAATACAAAAACTGTATAACAATTTTACGTGATTTGGTTTATCAATCAAACCTACATCCACGAGCAATATAAACTACAATCCACTATATAGTGTATTGGCTTACAAGATATAGGAGACTTTTACGATGATTTGTCTCACACAAGCTCACTAACATATTAAATGAAAAGCTGCTCATCCTACAGACTCACACTAGTATCTAGTTTTCCTTAATTTCTACACCCTCTCTAACTGTTAAGCTATGCTTAACAGAAAAACCATTAATAACACATATCAATATTCAAATAAATAAGAGCTTCGTATGATCACAACCAAACATAAAGTCTAAAAGTTTAAACAAAGAACGGATGCACTAACAAAATTAAAGGTAACTAGCTTTCTAAACTCTCAGTACATCTTCCACACTTTTTCACCGGATTATGTGAATTCTAATTATACACGTCCAATACTTTACAGATCAGCCTGCACCTATCACATCATTTTGATAAGAATACTAAGATCAGATAGCTTTCCAAATCTGTAAGACAAAGCTAAGAAGATAATCAAGATAAAATAGAAAAAAAAAATCAAAGTGATTAACTTAACTAAGGTTTTATTACAAGATGTTAAAATAAAATAAAACACCTAAGCTTATTCCATGTAGGCAAGCTGACCTGGAGCTAACAATAATAATAACAGAAGTCAAAAAAATCAAATCATCAATTTTTCTTTTGAGTTAAAAAAAATTACAAATTAGTTTTTCATTTATACAAGGAAGGATCAAATATTCACGAAGCTTATGGTGTTAGATTCTGCCACCGTACCTTCACTTCAACTCTTGACTACTTTATATACCTACTTTTTGGGGTATAATTTTCTATATTTTACTTTTGAAATCACTCAGAATGAAATTATATTTAAAAATCTATTATACCATATAATGCATTGATTTTTTTTCAAACAAATTAATATGAAATTCTAAAATTTCATCTTCACTTCATTTATTTTGTTCACTATTTATTACATCATAGGAATGCTTGTACAAAATTATTAAATGGGTCAAAAGCATAAAATTAGAACTTTTGATAGAATCACTTTTTTTTTTTTTTAAGTTTTCGACTCAAGAGTCAAATGTAGCTTGTAATAAAGATCTAGGATCTATCATCTATTTCACTTTTTGCATGCCCGATGACCCATAATTCGCCGCCCCACATGTATTGTGGCCCGATATAAGTGGATCTGCAAATCACTTCCAAATAAAGAACCTTTTTTCCATGCACACCTACCAACGACTTGCAAAAAATTGGAAGGCAACACATTTGACTAAACTATTGACAAAACTTACGAGTATAGAAAACCTCGATAATGTCTACTTTAAAAGTATTTCTTATGGGTTGTGTTATAGTATAGCGGTTGTATTGATACAGTCGTTGTATTGTAGCATATAAAAATCGTAAATACACTTTTAAAAATAGTAATCTAATTGAAAAAAATTGTATTTACGATTTTTATATATTTTCCATTTACGACTTTTGTACACTTTTTTACATACAACTTTTATTCATTCGTTTACGATTTTTACAACATATTTATGATTTTTATACACATAAACAATGACTGTACCGGTACAGCCACTGTACCGTAGTTTTTTCCATTTCTTATAAAAAGAATTAGTGTATTTTTTTCTTTAAAAAAAAAAGGATCTAGGCGGGTTGATTACTTCTCACAAAAAGTCAAACCACGTTAAGGGTTTATCTAAGTTCCAAAAAAATGTATATTTTAATTATTTTAGTCAAATATTTCATAAGTTACAAATCTTCTTTCTGGTGCAATAATATATGAAGCATGATTCTTTCTCTTTCTATGGTTTAAAAAAATCGTAAAATAATTGTATGAGATATACTCACCAAGTCATCTTGACAGGCTAACCAAATCATTTTATTGATTTGATAAGCCTCTCTAATTACAAAATAATAAATATACATGGATTATTAAGAAAATTAAGAAAGAGAAAATAACTCTACAATCTCATCGAGTGAAATAATAACACGCGATCACGGATATTAAAAAATTTGAAAAAAATAAAAAAATTAATCTTCTCTAACAAATACCTTAATATTAATTGTTTGACATATTATTTTAATATTGTGAGATGATACACTTATTTTATGTATTTATTTCTTAAGTATTTTTCTTATATCTTACGACGAGATAATTGACAAATTAAAATATTATAATCCCAACCCTGAGGATGAAAATTTTTAACGAAAATTAATACACAATTCTACTTTAATAATAACTCAATTCATCCACGTTACTTTCTCGTGTAATCCAACCATTGATTATAAGCAATATTAATAATAACTCAATTAATTAAGTAAAGAAGATGATGTCACGAATGATCGATAATAATCTGATAAGTCGTTTTTGATAGTTAAATAAGCCGCCCGCTCAATAATTCATTCAACTTATCTTCCCTACCTTCAATTATAAGCAATATTATATATTTAATTATTGAGTTTTGGTGGGATATTAAAAAGAATTTTTAAGTGACGTCCCATTCTGAAGAAAATAAAAAATTTTAATATCAAATACATACTTGCCATGATGTAAGATGGTTTATTCCAACAACGTTAAAAGACCTATATCTTGCTGCTGTATATTTAAATTCTCATTTGTTAGCAAATCTATCAATATTTTTATGATTTGACTGCATCTATTTGAAAGGCAAAACTAATAGTTTTGATAGCTAACAATTTTTCAAATTGTTAATAACTTTTCTTTGAAAACAAAAACAAAAAAATAAATGTATTCAGATGAGAAGAATTATGATAATTAATAGCTTACTCCTTAAGTCAAAACAATAATGATTAATTTAATGATAAATTAAATATTGAAAGATGTATTGATAAAAATTAATAAATTAAATATAGCATGGAATACACCATCGAATTTTTTTTAATTGTCTATGATTGACAAAAAAAAATGTAATTTATTGAACTGTTACGTGGGTGCGTCATGGGACTCATCAAGACATATGTTGTCACAAATTATATTTTAAGTGATACATTATTGTCATAATTAGTGTCAACCATTTTATTTGTTGATCAAGAAAAAAAAGAAAATATATATAAAAACCCAAATTAAAATAGGCTTTTGATAAACGGCACTGAGCACTGAAAATTTTGATATAATAATTTATTCATATATCAATATATCGGTATGTGCTTTTTTATTGTCGAATATTAATGCTTAACATCTCAATACCTATTACATACTTGTCAATTTATCAGTTTTAGCTCTCAATATATGTCGGTTTGTTGAATACTAAAACTCTGTAACAAAAAAAAAAGGGCATATCAATTTGTTGTCCATGGGTATAATGTCTAAATTTTTAATACTTTCTTTGTTATTTAAACACCTCCTCTTTCAGTTCTTTTTTGCAATTCTGTCTCAAATTTTCTTTCTCTCTCTCTCTCTCTCTTTTTTTTTTTTTTGGTCCATAAATTCTATGTAACTCTCCAAAGTTTATCGAGATCCCATACTATTACATGTAACTTTGAAAATCTTACAAATATTTTTTTACTGTCAATAAGTCTTTGTTTTAAAAAAAATAATAATAAAGACAAAGATTGTCTCTTTATTAATTTTTCCTAAATTTTAATGATCTAAAGTTGTGTATTACTTCAATAACCATAATTTAACCATTTTTCCTTATAATTACTAAGAAAGCTGTTTTTGCTCTCTAATTTATTTTCAATAAATTGATTGTTTTTCACTTCTTCAAAAATTTTACTAGGCATCCTCCTTTTCCTATATATTCCTTCTTTTACTTGGCTTATAAGGAAAACTTTTAGAATTAATCTTAAATTGCTACTAGCCATTCAATCATTATTATCTATGTTTCCTTGGATCCTCAAAATCTTATAAAGTTAGTAAGGAGGGGGTTCAAATCCTAAAAGTAATAGAAAACTGATTAAATGATTAATTAATTAAGTCGAAACATTATATATATTCACAAAAGAAAGAGAAGATTTGGAAGCTTTTCAAAATTTTATGTAATTACACGAGACTTTGACAACCCTTAAAACGGTCCGTGAGATTTTAGTATTTTTCTTCACTACATAAATACTAAGATCAAATAATTGAATAATGTTAATGTTATAAGCTTTATACACAAAACTCTTGCATATAAAGTGATGTATCATAAAATTATTGGTATAATGTATATATAAATTCTTTTATTTAACAAATAATAATAATATGTGAATAAAGTTATACTATATCAGTTTGTATACAAAATTTATATGAATAACACTGCTCTAAATAATTATTGATCGACTAATCCTCTGTATCACAATAAGAATTTTAAAGTCATCTTCAAAACAAAATGGAATATGCCAAAACCACATCACAAGAAAGAAATTACGAAACAAATATTACAATAACATTTTTAAAAAAAAAAAAAGGGTTTTACTTTACCATAAACATCAATTCGATACCGAGATTTCAAAAGTATAATCTAGTGTCGGTCTAGAAAACCCACGGTGCAGATAAACCTGAATACTGATTGTCAAAGTGGTCCATGTACAACGTGGGACCATCTTACCATTTAGGTCCGGCTCATTGCAGCAATCAAGGGCGAGAAAGTTTCAACTTTCCACCATTGACTCTCTCTCCCTCTCTCTATTACAATAAATTTGGAATTCTATATACATTCAGTCAACTTCATATTGCATTTTGTCATACGAAATTACATAGATTTGATTGTATAAAAATAGGTTATATAAATAATATTACTCATACATTTCTTATATAAAAATAGCTGACTTTTTTATAAAAAAACTTAAAAATAATGACATTTTGAGAAATTTAAATATCCTAATCAAATCTATTGTAAGCACCAAATATACTTCCAATTTTCTGAATGCGAACATAAACTCAACAGATCAATATATTGTTTGACAAGCATCTAGAATCACTCGAGATGTCTTATTAGATATGCTTCTAGCATCACCTAATAATCATATGGTATTGTTATAAAGTTGTCTAGTAATCCACTTGACAACTCAATATTTAACTAGACAATAAGAAAAAAATTAACTATTTCGTAAAAGAGTTCTAACATTTGATTATTTCTTTTTTGCTTTTATCTTAGAGAAAATAATTTCAACAAAATAAAATTTAAAAATATTTAATAATATAATAGATAATATTATTTTTTCAAGTAAAATTATTAATGAACTAATTAATATGATCATGAATTAAGATGACCTTAACATTTAAAAAAGTAATAAATAATTACAAGCCAATATTTAAATTATCGGTGGAACTATTTGCATCCTAAAAGAAAAAAAGACTTGTGGTATCAAAGAGAATATAATCTAATATGTCCAAGAGTGGAAATATGGAACCAAAGACTGAGAATCATGATGTAAGAAGCATATATCTCTTCTACATCTCTCTTGGGTTGGGTATATCTACATTTAGTCAAGTTGCGTGAAGTTGAAATAATATATAACTTCACGAAGCATATTCCAAGAACAAGTTAACGATTCTGGCCTCATCCCCACCAAACATGCTAAGCATTAAAAAGTTTAGATTCTAGTCCACAATTTCATAAGTCGACAAGTCAACAGTTTTTTTTTTTTTTTTTGGCGGTGCTATATATTAGCTAACAAGTCTCAAAAGCTCTAGATCAAAACTATGGAGATATCAAGTGTAAGAGTTCAACAATTTAAAAAAAAAAAAGTATATTTTTGTATGTCTTGTAATTTGGAACATCTGTTAATTAACCCATTTCAAAAGTAGTATTTAATACAAAAATCATATTTATAGGTACTTTATATATCATATGATTATTTAATCCCATAAAATATTTCTTTCGCTACTATGCTTCTTGACTTTGGAGACAGTAGTTACTAGTTAATGGATTATCTGCGCCCCTTAAATGGACTTTTGCTTTGAAAAACAGAAGTTTTCCACAATTGACTTATAAAAAGTGCTTATTTTGAGTGCTTATCACGTTGAGGCTGATATGCAAGGGGAAATTTGATAAGTTGTTGTCCATGTGAATCAATTAATTGATTCATAAGCCATCGGCCCTATTATTGAACTTGTCACATCTTATTATCGGTGCAGATGCCATTCCTTTCCATAGTCAAAACTCATAAGTGCCCCATGCCACATGATATAAGATTCCGATGAAGAAACTTAAAATCAATGCAAATTTATAATAGTATGAGAAACAAATCTACTAAAGAATTGGTTAAAATTATTAATAAATATACTTGAGATTACATCATCATTTGCGACACTTGTAATTAGTCGGTCTCAGACTTGGTGCATGTCTTAATTTTTTTTAATTTCTCCTAATCATATTTTCTTGAATTAATTAAATTATCTTAATTTGTTGCTGTCACAGCATGCGCGATGCACTCATCCCACTATTGTTGTCAAGTTAATTAATTTTACTATTAGTTAATCAATAATATAGCTGGCATCTTATGTAACCATAGACATGATATTCTAGTTTAGTTTATATGTGTTGCTAATCGAACATTTTCTTCAAAGGATTTTCAAAATAGATGTCTAATGCTAGTGATTATAAACATTAAAAAAAAAAAAAATGGGAAGCGCGGGGCGGCGCCCTGGGAGAGGAGGGTGGGCTCTCTCTTCCCCTTTCCTTCTTACATGAAAATGATGCCAATTTTAAGTTCTTTAAGTTTATTATCGACATGCATAATTCTTGCAACCAAGATCGAGATTGATTGACCCATGCATAAATACCAAAAAAAAAAAAAACATTTTAATATTAGTTGATTTAGACAAAATAAAAAAATGAAATCAAAATATATGCAAAATAAGCACCTTGATTACATATTAAACGACCAATATATTCCCGTTACCTATTGTACATTTTTTTTCTGCTTTGCAAAATAAGCATTTTCTTTTTTCGTTTTTTTTTTAAGTAATGTTATATATGTATCAAAATTCAAACAATCATGGTCATGAGACTCATGGGGTCAGTCAATTGACAATGTCATGTTATGAGACTTTAACAAGTCCTAGACTTCACGTTACATTGATTATTGCCCAAAGTGCTTTTGAATTTATTCAGATTTTTTAGCCGGTTTTAGAGGACAGAAATTCAAGTCTTGAGTTAATATCAATAAATGTGGTCATTAAGATTTTCTATACAGGTAAGTCTTTTTCATTAAGTTTTTTTTTTTTTAGGAAGTGGTCCAATCCTTAGCACTAGTCTTGCCTCCGAAACACGCAGTAGACGATGGAATCTTTTCTACAACAAATATTAGAAAAAGATGTATTATATATACCTTTAATATTGACATTTAGTTGATTTTTAGATGAATAATGTTAGTGATTGTTCAAGTTTTATATATCAACTGATATATCATAAGATGATTGAAATAATAAATATACAAAATCATCTTATTTAATAAAGAATGATGATATACGAATAAATAAATATATATTTGAATTTGTTTACAAAATTTATAAGAGTAGCAATAATACTATTTTCCTATTCTTGAACTTGATTTAGGTAATATTTGAACATATGATAGTCTTATATGTAGATGTAATCATATGTTAAAAGTCTTATATGTACATGTAATCATATGTTAAAAACTTTCTTATTCATCAACAAATAAATATATAAATAAAAACCGCCTTACATTATGATGTCAAGCCACATGCAAGCATCCATGATTGATGTTGTTGGAGCCTAGTTATGGCTTAAATCATAGAGTTGACTTCGTGTCATACATTGTTCAATATTTGTCGTTAAATTTGACTTTTTAATTGGTGAGCCGTTCATGGCGTTACTCAATCGTGCATAGTTGGGGCATTATCAGTACTATTTCATATGACGTGCGGCATTATTCATCAATAATTTTTTTTTTTTAATTTTTTGTAACGTTTTGGCATGGGAAGACCATAGTTTGAGTGGAAATGGCCCGGAAAGAAATTAGAGTCAAGAATAATTTTTCGAGCTCCAACTTATGTGGAAAAAAAAAATTGTTTAAGCTCCCAAAATGCGTTTTTATTGTTTTAGAATACTTTTATTTTACTAATGACCTTCTCATTAAGAATATGTTTTGGATAAGTTTTCTTTTTTTTTTTTGTTTTAAAATTTCAAGTTTTTATATATGTTAAGGACCTTTTGGAAAGTTTCATTTTTTTTAGTGATTTTCTTTTCCTAGCTCAATTTGGTTTAGAGCTTTACTATGCAAACATGTATTCGTTGTTGTCATAGGATGTCTTTTTTAAATGAATTAATATATCTTTCTTCTATTTTTACATAGTTTTTTTCTGGTTCTTTATTGAATTATTAGATTACAAATTCTGATAATTTGGTAGTTGAGTAATGCTAGACTTACAATATTCATACAACCTAAATTCTACAACATGACTTGGTAGCCTACATGACGAAAATTCACTAGAGGAGGAAAAAATAAAAATAAATGAGAGAAATTACAAAAATAAAAATGGATGAGAGATATTACATCTCCAATATGATTGTGTCACTTAAGCTGCCACATCACGTTATAGATTTTATGTTGTATGAATGTTGTAAGTCTAATATTATTGTTGATAGTTTGTATGCGATTCAACAAATTGAAGGTAGGTTACCTATTTTCTTGTATTATTTTTCTTTCTAGTACACTCTCCACTGCATCAACACCTTGTTACACAGCTTGTTTAAAATATATTAGATATTTATTAAATATAGTGTCAAGTTGAGTTCTCTGTATGTAGTGAAAAAATAAAGGTATATTTATTATTTGACACTGAATTTGATTAAACAATTAAAAAAATGATATTTTTGTTACATCGATCTATTATTCCTAAACACTTGTTTACGAATACTATGACATTTATCGAGTATATTATCAAGTTATTATGCCTTACATATGTAGTCTAAAAAATGAAGATATTCATTATTCGATGTTGAACTTGGTTCGAAAATTAATAAAATTTAATAATTACATTTCAGATGATTGTTTATAAATACTAACTATTTGTTGAGTGTAGTATCAAGTTTTCAAGTCTTACCTATGCAATCAAAAAATTGAAGGTATAATCGTTACTTGATGTTGAACATATCACTAAATCCACACCAAAATGGAAGTTGTTTATTAAATTATATAATATGGTATATGAGTCCACTCTTGGAAAAGAATATTCAATCACAATCACAATCACAATGGAAGAGTTAAGTAAACCACATGGAAGCATGCACGATTATGTCACAGTTGATGCTGACACTATAACCAACAAACATGATATTATTTTATATAATTAAAAAGATAATAAATTTTAGCCACGTACGTCGTTCTTCCCCTTTCTACCATCTCTCTTATTCCTCCAAAACTTTTTTTTTTTTTGGTTGCATGTGAGATCCCACCATGCCTCATCACCATATTTTTAATCACTAATGAGGTTAACTCCATAAATTAACATTAGAAGGACTTCAATTTGCGGTTTTTTATTTCTTTAATTTTAAAATCAACTTCCGTGATTATTTGCCCAAAAAGAAGAGATCAATAATAATGTCTTCTATCTATCTATATAGGTGGAAATCCACCATAGCCCATAGAATATAAAATGGGTGACAATTTGCTTCCTTCATGGCCAGCAAGAACTCGTTAAATTTCAGGATTTGACACTTCAATTATTTTTTTTTACGAATTTTAGGAAAGAAATTGATTTGTAGTAAATTGAAGTGTGACATACAATGTTAACCTCGCAAATTCTTTTTTTTTTTCTTTTAAAAAGCCAAATTTGATGTTGTAATAAGTCTTAAATTATATTTATTGAATAATATTATAATTATTGAATTTAGATTTTTAGAAAAATAATAACTTAAGATGATATCAAGCAATCACAATGCAAGTGTTGGTGTAGCATTATTCTGATGTTAATACCGTCACACAAAAAAAAAAAAATCCACATAATAGGCATCAAAATATAAACAATATCTAATATTATTTTAAGAGTGATATAAATAGTTATTAAAAATATGTGTAGGGCTATTTGCTTTTAATTAAGACACTCATCTATTAAATACATCACCTCCTTATATTTAAAATATCCATTTTCACTTGCACATTAATATCAAATTCTATGACTCTATTAAAAAATTTAATACTAAAAAAAATATTATAATTCTATGAAAAATTGTTTAGGTTAAGGGTGAGGCTATTTCCATCCAGAATTCATTTTTACACTCATTTACTTTATACACCCATTACTAAAAATTTAAATATTATAATTTTACTATATACACCCATATAATTATTCCCAAAATAACCTAATTAAACATTTTTATATCTATTATTTTTTTATTAGTATTGATAAAATCTTTCTTCATAACATAATGATTAAGAACCCTAATTAGAAGTATGGGAAGATAAAAATATGAAAAAATAAATCAATAATCATAAAATGGTAAAAATATGAAAAAATAAATCAATAATCATAAAATGGTTTCCACCCCTCCTCCTTTTTTTTTTCCCTCTTATACATTTTTTTTGTGTGTTTTATTTGGTGTTTTCGTCACAAAGAAATATTTAATTTGACACCATTTAGATATCAGGTCTTGCTTTTTTTTGGTTGATAAACAATTGGAGTGATATTTTTATTTTACGTTTTTTAGGCCGTGTTGATTTGCAAATTTTGCACTTTTGTCCTTCAAAATTTTTTTTTAGAAATATGTGAATAATTTTAAATAATTTTAAATTTTAAAAAATTTAATTGATATTGAATTTTAAAAAATTTAATTGAGAATATACAAAAAAAAATTAGTAAACATAAAAGGACAAGGCCTTAATATTCAACTCTTTGCGACTCTTTACCTTTTACTCTGATCAAGCTATGGAACTCTATCCAAATCTTATCTCTATTATCTCTCTAAATCACGAAAAAATAAAACTCCCTAATTCACGAAAGATTAAAAACAGAAAAAGAAAAACGAAAACACTAACAGAGTTTGACTGGAAAGCAATTTGAAGAAATAGGATTTAGATGGAATTTAGATAAAGGGGTGAGTATATTTAATCATTTTAATATGTACTAAATAGTAAATTACATTATCAACATTTTGGTAACAAATTTCCTACCAAAAAAAGGGGTGTGTTTATAAAAAACTATCGGGTGCAAATAACCCCCCTCTTAAGTTAAATTAAGTTTTATTTTACTTAATTTCAAATTAATTTAGGAATAATTTTATTATAATTTTTATATTAAAATAATAAATTTATTTATTAAAATTTGGGCGCAAAAGCCCTACTCTAATAATATTATTATCTGATTAAATATTAAATTTAATTTTATGGGAATATTAAAAGTAAGATAAAAAGGTTAGCCATTTGTCCCAATCAGAAAGTGCTTTCCATAGAATTCATAGAAGGCATCAAAAGCATATTCCTTGGCCATGTAAAGTAAAAAAATAATACAAAAATCGGAGAGAGAGAATGGAAAAAAGTGCAAGCAACTGACGTATTAGTTCACTTGAAACGAAAACAAAAACAGAACAAACAACAACAAAGTAAACAAAAGGCTTCAGCACTGGGACACAAAAATAATTGGAAATCATAATAATAACTCGTCCCCAAAATTTGCACAAATTTCGCCTTTTACTGTGAGAAAACAAAGCCAAATTTTCTTCTTTGACTATATTTTGACAGCCAAGGGATAAATTAAGAGGCAATTTGCTACTGTTTTCTGTTCACTTCTCCTCTATAAAAACACTCTCTCCTCATCTCTTCTCTGCAGATCTCTTTCTCTCTCACTGATCAAAATTTCTGTCCCTTCTCCTAATCTCACTTGCCAAGATTCAGGTACTTCATTATCCTCATCTCTTTTCGCTTATCCTCATCTGTGTCCCTCGCAAAATCCGTCATTCTCAACCCCATTTACAAGCACACTCCGTTTTTTGCTCTGTTTTGTTTCCTCTGTTTTTATATAAGTCTCAGAGTTTAGATTTTTGTATAAAGCTACATTTTTTGGCTCTTTACACGTAGTTTTTTTTCCGTCAAAATCTCGTCTCGGAAGGTTATCTTTCTGGGCTGTGATCAGATTCGGTGGCTCTTACTATTATAGATATATATTTTATTCCGTGATTTTTTGCTTGATGACTTATAGGGGATTTTTGCTTTTTATTGTAATCTGAAGCTATTGTTCATACCAGAGAGAGTGAAGAAAAAATGGCGGCTAGGAACCTTGAGAAGATGGCATCTATTGATGCACAGCTGAGACTTCTTGTACCTCGAAAAGTTAGTGAAGATGATAAGTTGATTGAATATGATGCTCTGCTTTTGGATCGGTTTCTTGATATTCTTCAAGATTTGCATGGAGAGGATCTCAAGGAAACGGTATGTCGTTTTCACTTTTGACCTTTTTTTCGATCGTTCCAAGGGGGTAAATGTACTATCAAAGTTCATTTTTCCGACGGCCATCTTGCTCAAACACTTGCACTTGTACTGAGAATTAATTGCATTCATAGTTTAGAGTGTGAAAGGCGTTGAATTTTGTGATCTTATTGAACATCCAATCTAGTATGAAGTTAGTCTATTCGCTGACTTCAATGGATACTCGGATTAAAATATTGTTTATATCAGAAGTTTCACAAAGAAACATCAAAGTGATGATGTTTAGGAAAAGTTCCTTTTGGTGTTGACTGAGTTGTTGGTGGTTCAGTTTTGAATGATTTAAAATCACTATTGAAGTGAACAAAGGTTATATTTGCTATGGTCAAGTAGAAATGTCAAAGAAGATTTTATGCTTTTGGCAATTGTATCACTTAATTAACTATGTTAAATTCGTTTAGGTTCAAGAGTGTTATGAGCTTTCTGCTGAGTATGAAGGAAAGCATGATCCCCGCAAACTTGAGGAGCTCGGAAATGTATTGACAAGTCTGGATGCTGGGGACTCCATTGTCATTGCTAAATCTTTTTCCCACATGCTTAACTTAGCCAACTTGGCTGAGGAGGTTCAGATTGCATACCGTCGGAAGATCAAGAAAGTGAAAAAGGGTGATTTTGCTGATGAGAATTCCGCAACAACGGAATCAGACATTGAAGAAACTTTCAAGAGACTCGTTGGAGAATTGAAAAAGTCTCCTGAGGAAATTTTCGATGCTCTGAAGAATCAAACTGTAGATCTGGTCTTCACTGCTCATCCTACTCAATCAGTTCGTAGATCTTTGCTCCAGAAGCATGCAAGGTTTGTTATCTGATTCTTATTGTACGGTTTCGTTGAGATATTGAATAATTTTACTTGGCTATCGTGTGCAAGTAAGTTGGATTTCTATGCTTTTTCATGTGAAGATCTGATTTTATGAATGTGCCCTTGAACTTATTTTTTCCAATTTTTTTCTTTTCTGATTCATTCAGGATACGGAATTGTTTAGCCCAGTTGTATGCCAAAGATATTACTCCTGATGATAAGCAGGAGCTTGATGAGGCTTTACAGCGAGAGGTAAAGGCTTATTGTGTCAACTTATCTATGTTCAAACTCTCTACTTTGGCTTCTGACAATTTTACAGCATATTTTACTGTCTGGTTGTCAAAAAGTGGCGGACTATTCATTTTTATTGAAGTCACTCTGGAGTCTGGACCAAACTGTTTTCTCTTTTTTTAATTAATTAATTAATATATATATATATTTTTTTTGCAAATTTTTCTTACATTTCATGTATATATTTTCGTTTTACAAGTAGAGAATGACTAGCTATCAAAGGTGATATGACTAACCATAACACTGTTGGTGGGCCAAGAACTCTTTTGTCATTTTATGTTTCGCTAGAATTAAGATGCTAGTTAGACAAATTTGACTAGAAAATGATATTTTTAAATGTTCACAATTGACATAATCGGTGACAGGAAGTTTTCTCACAAGAAATGAAACGTGATGTGAATGTTAGTTTTCTTTGGTTAATAGCATCATTGATTTTAGTTATCTTTTTGCTCTGTTTCTTTCCACTTTAGATTCAAGCTGCATTCCGTACGGATGAAATCCGAAGGACCCCACCAACTCCACAAGATGAAATGAGAGCAGGAATGAGCTACTTTCACGAAACAATCTGGAAAGGTGTCCCTAAATTCTTGCGCCGTGTTGACACAGCTTTGAAAAACATAGGGATCAATGAGCGTGTTCCTTATAATGCCCCTCTTATTCAGTTTTCTTCTTGGATGGGTGGTGATCGAGATGGTATGATCTTTCTTCATTAGAAAATACACATCATATTTATTACATAGGAAAGTAACAACTGGACTTCTTTTTAGTTAAATTCACTTACGTTAGAAATGTTTCATTTGCTGCTTAATTTATGGAGTGGATATCCTTTGTTTTGGGTGATCCCTTTTTCAGTGGCAGTTATATAATATTTGGAGCTCTGGATACCTCTCTCCCCAAGTTTAATGTTTGCTTGACATGAAATGTAGGAAATCCAAGGGTAACTCCTGAGGTCACAAGGGATGTTTGCTTATTAGCTAGAATGATGGCTGCTAACTTGTACTATTCCCAAATTGAAGATCTTATGTTTGAGGTATTTTATTGCTTCTGTGCCTTGATTTTTTAATTTTTATTTTATTTGCAAGTTGCTTCGTTCCTGCAATAAAGGGATATTTTTTTACTTATCCTTGATGAATTATGTTGTCTCAGTATGTTAAGTTTCTTTGTTGATTTCTCTTTGGCAGTTGTCCATGTGGCGTTGCAGTGATGAGCTTCGTGCTCGTGCAGATGAACTTCACAGATCCTCAAAGAGAGATGCGAAGCACTATATAGGTAATTGCAATACTCTTTCTTCCATAATCCTTAATACTGTTTAGACAATTCTAGTTCTTAGGAAACAAAGTTTTGAAGATGTTCTCTAATGTGCCTATAACTTCCAGAGTTCTGGAAGCAAGTTCCTGCTAATGAACCCTATCGTGTGATTCTTGGTGATGTGAGAGATAAGCTGTATCAAACACGTGAACGTGCTCGTCAGATATTAGCCCATGGAATCTCTGATATTCCAGAGGAGGGAGCTTTCACCAATGTTGAGCAGGTATCTATTTCATTTTCTTTCATAGAAGTTTTTTACAATTATATTGTAATAAAAATGAAGTGAACTTTTTTATTTCCCCCTTTTACTCTTACAATTCTGCCCTACCTGTTGCTGTATCTGCAGCCAGCTGTGTGTTCATTTCAACCTTTATTTCTATGTAGCTTTTAGTGCAGTCATTCTTTGGTGTATATCAAGACTTGATTTACTCCTGCGTAGCAAGAACTATTAAGAAGAATTTAATCATCTTCAGTAGAGGAAGGGAAAAAAAAATTGTTATTTTGGTTGGATCCACTAGTGAATGATATTGTTAAGTGTTGATTTTAGTATTTATAACAGGAACCCTTGAATTCACATTTTTATTTATACATCCCGATAACCTTGTTAAACTGTGTCACTACTGATAGGATTTTGAATTTCATGTAGTTCTTGGAACCTCTTGAGCTCTGTTATAGGTCACTCTGCACTTGCGGTGACCGACCAATTGCTGACGGGAGCCTTCTTGATTTCCTGAGGCAAGTTTCAACCTTTGGACTCTCACTAGTGAGGCTTGATATAAGGCAAGAGTCAGACCGTCACACTGATGTCATTGATGCCATTACCAAGCACCTGGAAATTGGTTCTTACCGTGATTGGTCTGAAGAACGTAGGCAGGAGTGGCTTTTATCTGAACTCAGCGGCAAGCGTCCACTGTTTGGTCCTGATCTTCCTAAAACTGAAGAAATTGCTGATGTTTTGGACACATTGCATGTCATAGCAGAACTCCCGGCAGACAGTTTTGGGGCATACATCATATCAATGGCAACTGCGCCATCTGATGTGCTTGCTGTTGAGCTCCTTCAGCGTGAGTGCCATGTGAAACAACCACTTAGAGTTGTTCCACTCTTTGAGAAACTTGCAGATCTGGAGGCAGCTCCTGCTGCTCTGTCTCGACTCTTCTCCATTGACTGGTACAGAGATCGGATTAATGGTAAGCAGGAAGTCATGATTGGGTACTCAGATTCTGGCAAGGATGCTGGACGATTCTCTGCTGCCTGGCAGTTATATAAAGCTCAAGAGGATCTTATAAAAGTTGCTAAGCATTATGGTGTTAAATTAACCATGTTCCATGGTCGTGGTGGGACTGTTGGAAGAGGAGGTGGTCCCACCCATCTTGCTATACTGTCTCAACCACCTGAGACAATTCATGGCTCACTTCGTGTCACTGTTCAAGGTGAAGTTATTGAGCAATCATTTGGGGAAGAGCACTTATGCTTCAGAACACTACAGCGTTTTACGGCTGCCACACTTGAGCATGGTATGCATCCCCCAGTTTCACCAAAACCAGAATGGCGAGCCCTGATGGATGAAATGGCAGTCGTTGCAACAGAGGAATACCGCTCCATTGTTTTTCAAGAACCTCGATTTGTTGAATATTTCCGCCTTGTAAGTAAACAATGTCTCATTTTTCAATTTGTTTAAATTATGAAATGCTTGTACCCAAGTAAACAATAATTTTCTGTGTATGATTGTAGGCTACACCAGAGCTCGAGTATGGTCGAATGAACATTGGAAGCCGTCCATCTAAGCGAAAGCCAAGTGGTGGCATTGAATCTCTTCGTGCAATCCCTTGGATCTTTGCCTGGACACAAACAAGATTTCATCTTCCAGTGTGGCTTGGTTTTGGGGCTGCATTCAAACATGTTATTCAGAAGGACATAAGGAATCTTCATATGTTGCAGGAGATGTACAATGCCTGGCCATTCTTTAGGGTCACTATTGATTTGGTTGAAATGGTGTTTGCCAAGGGAAACCCTGGGATAGCCGCCTTGTATGACCAACTCCTCGTTTCTGAAGAGCTCTGG
Source organism: Boswellia sacra (assembly GCA_013180625.2). Taxonomy (NCBI): domain Eukaryota; kingdom Viridiplantae; phylum Streptophyta; class Magnoliopsida; order Sapindales; family Burseraceae; genus Boswellia; species Boswellia sacra. The sequence continues at coordinate 146,867 of SNVD02006993.1, read as the reverse complement.
TCATTTGGACAGAAGCTGAGGGCTAACTATGAAGAAACCAAGAGCCTTCTTCTCCAGGTAAATTTACGTGGATAGTAGCATTTTATTCTTTATTGTTGTTTTCTTAGTGATAACTGGACTTTGATTTTATTAACTTATCCTTTTTTTTTTTTTACTACGATTAACAAAAGAACCTCAATTACAATACGAGACCATCCTCATTTTCTCAAGATTTCAGGCCCTCCTTTGTTTCCTCCTACTTTCTTTTGTTCAACTTGTTATATTTTATTCTGTCTACCCAAAATTTTTAGCGAATAAATGGAGGATGGTATTTTGTTTTTGCAAGCCTTAATTTTCCACAAAGGGATTCTTAAACTCCTGGATATTGTTTCATCCAATTAAAGTTCACTTCACAAATATTAATTTATTTTTTCCTGTGGGATTATGGTTGCTGTAGAATTTCTCCAGCTTCTTCTGTCTGTAGGTCCTTTCAACCAGTCGTCCAAAAACACTAACCTGTTTTGTATTTGTAGATTGCTGGACACAAGGATCTTCTTGAAGGAGACCCCTACTTGAAGCAAAGACTTCGGCTGCGTGATTCATACATAACAACTCTCAATGTCTGCCAGGCCTACACACTGAAACGGATCCGTGATCCAAACTACGATGTGAAGTTGCGGCCACATATTTCAAAGGAGATCGTGGAATCAGAATCTGTCAAGCCTGCTGATGAGCTTGTGAAACTGAATCTAACAAGTGAATATGGTCCTGGTTTAGAGGACACCCTCATCTTGACCATGAAGGGTATTGCTGCTGGCCTGCAGAATACCGGTTAAACCATGTTATTTTGTTTTTCTCTTCAACAGCGGCTATACCAAATAATATAGGCACAGGAAAATGGGGTTTTGCCCCACTGCCCCCATTTGGCTGTATAATTCAGGTTGCTGTGCCCAATTACTCTCAGGGCCAGCAATTTTATTGTTAAACTATTGCCATGTTTTAATACAAATAGTGCCCGTGAGCCTTTTAATACCTTTCTGTGATTGTGAATGTCTTTTGTTCCTCTTGTAGACAAGCATCATCACTATCATTAGCATCGTCCTTTCTGTCATTTTCCAAGTTGTAATGGTAACTTTACAGTAGAACTTCATTGAAACTAATATCAACTTTATCAATGACTACAATAATCGTACGAAGGATTCAATCAAATCAAAGAAAAGAGCTGCATTGTTGATAAACTTTAAAAGCATTAATTACAACATAGTATCTATCACATAAAACCGTAGATCTTTTAATTCAACATCTAGGAGGGAGCTACGGTGCAGCTGATGTACGGATACATCAGCTGCTTTTTCAATTTTTTATTTGGGGCAAAAGTTGTATTTACAATTTGTGCACCTGCGTTTACAAGAAAAGCCAGCTGCGTATCCATACGCAGCTGGAGTGTAGTCAGTCCCCAACATCTAACTTCACAAAACATAGATTGAACGGTGGTTAATCAAGTTCTGTCTTCAGTTCTTCAGCCACCCCATCCCGCAAGTTCAGGATTAGAATTCAGTTGGAAATTTGTAATGAAGGCAAAGTTGTTAACAATGGACAGCAAACTCGAAGAGTATTAAGAGTATTATGAGAGTTATATAAGATTCTCTACAGTAGTGACCTAGGGTTTTATCTAAGAGTGGGGCGCTTTAAATATTTTATAATTTATATTCCTATTAATAAATCTTGACAATATGCGAGAATAAGTTATATGCTAAAGAGAAGCGCATCTACGTAGGGAGATAAATGAACTTTATCCCTCCAAAATAATCCTAACCTAATAAATTAAATACAAAAATGTAATATTTTATAATTATTCAATAATTACATATTCATAATGTTAGGGTTATATAGGATCCCTAACACATAATTGTCTCTAACAAATAGTTCATATTTTTGAAAATATTTCATAATGACCTTATTGTTAATACTATCAAAAATATCTTTTTTTGATAATAAAAACTACTAATTATAATCCAAAGTTTAAGTTTTAGGTCTAGGATTTAAAAGCAAATCTTACCCATTAATCAAACACAATTTTTTTTGAATTAATATACAAAGGAAGCTCATAGAGTTATAAATCGTAAAATGTCTTTTAATTGTAGTATTTGTATACAAGAGGGGCCTATGTGTGGTATTAGAGTAAAATCATATAGACTATAAATGTTTAAGATGCTAATAATCACATAAATGAAAGACAATATCTAAATAAAATATTTGTAAAGAAAAATGCAATTGTAATCTAATAAAGATGAAGAGGTAAAAAGAAATTTCTTAAACTCTTAAGAGGGACCCAAGCCCACCTGGTCCCTTTTTATGATTCTCTAAATTATTTTTGTTAGATTTATTAAAAGATAAAACTAACGTTGAATATGCATCGACTAGATTAAGTTCTAAGATAACGTGGCAATTTTAAATCATTACTTAATCTATTGGTCTTGGATTCAAATCCGTCACTTGAATCTTTAAAAAAAAAAAAAAAAAAAAAAGATGTTTATGCATGAGGTTCGATTCACATACGAAAACAATGAGGAAAAAGGCATACAATGCAAACCTTTTGTTTGAGAAAGAACCCAGATACCATCTTCCCATTCTTGATGAAGTCTCAACATGCATGCAACCACGATAAACAAAACTCATCTCCAGTGCTTTCAAAGCAGACTGAATACATGTATCATCACCGCTACTACTACTACTACACTCTCTCCCTGTAACCCTACCAACCCACCACCCATCTCTGCTGTAAACATCCACTTTGTCCATCACCTTAAACTCCTCGACCCTTATCAGTGGCGGGCACGGCCTCACTTCTGACTCTTCCACTACCTCTCTCAGCTTCTGCTTCTCATCATCTTCTGATACAAGCGTTACGTACTCCACTTTCAACCTTCTCTTCCCAACTTTCGCTATCACTTTGCCCACGAAGTATGACCCCAGAAACCCGTCTTCTTTGCTGCTCACTTCCACGTTCTTCCCTACTGATATCTCCATTCTTGATTTTTGTATATCTTTGAGCTTCTGTGAAGAGTATGTAAAGATTACACACACACACACACAGATTTCTTGGGTGGTGATTTGCGTCGCTTTCGATTAGGAAACTGTTTATAAGCATGAAATTTATAAACCTTGCTTTATTATGCTTAGGAATCCTTGAAACGTTAAGGATTTGATTTTATCTTATAAAATTAATTAATTTATAGCAATCACATTATGCATGTTTTTCTCTTTTATCTAATTATTTATAATCATAATTGAAATTTGTTGATTAAATAATATGGTAAGTACTGATTCGACTAATTTTCTCATTAATAATATTTAATATTTTTATTTTTATTTTAAAATTAAATTAGAATCAAAACATTAAATATTACAAATTAATTTCGAACTCTATAGACAATATATGTGCAATTTAATTGTCTAAATAACCCATATCGAGTGACAACTAAGGTGCATGATATTAAAATAATTAAACTAATTTAGAAATAAAATAAAAAATTATTTGTTTCCTCAAATAAAGAAAACGAAGTTCATTTTTGGTAATGTTTTAAAGAAAAATCTATATCTTATACTTAATTAACTTTTTTACTCAGAAAGTTTACACAAAAATTAAAATAAAAAAATTATTAATTAATTTCAACTCAGCAGTTCTTTAAATCTTCTTACTAAAAGATAACATGGTTTAATAGTCAATATTAGTATTCATTAATATCTTAATAATTATAATAAATTGAAAAAAGACCATAAATATAAATATAAAGTTATAACTGTTCTTTGGATTAAAATTGATATAGAAAATAAAATAATAAAAATAACGAGTCTTCTTGTAGGTAAAAAATTAAAATATATAAAATAGAAAAGGCCATAAAATAAAATAAAATAAAATAAAAGCCCATATTTCTTCGGGTCGAAGCAATGGATCATTTCCACCAATTCAGTCTCAGCCCGCTTTTCGTCTCTCGATCTTTCTGACTCCGTTCCTCTCGATCATTTCCACAAACAGTTTGAATTCATTTCAAGACTCGATGACTCTAACAACGCGGCAACGGCGGGCGCTTCCGTCCGATCCTCCGCCATCATCTCCGGCGTACACCAAGTACGACAAGCAGACGAAAAGATCGGATGGCGACCGAGAAGAGAAGGGACTGGGATGGCTAATGCCGGTGATCGCTCTGGGCATGCTACGCTACATGAGCGCAACATCCAACATCATACACGACTGTGACGAGGTTTTCAATTACTGGGAGCCGCTTCACTATTTGCTTTACAAATCAGGGTTTCAAACGTGGGAATATAGGTACTACTACAATGCCTTTACATATACCCTTTTATGTATGTTGGTTTAGGATCGTGTATTGAAGTAGTGTGCTTGTGGGGGCTGTTTTTTATTTTTTTAGTGTTTTATTTTTATTTTCTAGTGGTTGATAAAGATTGATTTTTCTTTTTTTTTTTTTTTTTTTGGTAAGAGCTAATTGATTTTATTTGTATATGTTTGTATGGCAGTTCTCAGTTTGCTCTTCGCTCATACTTGTACATACTTTTTCACGAATTAGTGGCGCGACCAGCTTCCTGGTTGTTTGCTGAGGAAAAGGTTAGATTTTTCCATGCCTTGTGAAATGTTCTTTCTGATTCTTTCATGATTTGACATGTTTGTTTTTTCCTCTCCCTCATTATAGGTGAGAGTATTCTATGCAGTGAGGCTCTTTCTTGGTGCCCTTTCTGTTGTTGCCGATGCTGTTCTGGTAGTAGCCCTTTCAAGAAAGTACGGAAAGCGTCTAGCCTCTTATGCACTCGCAATGCTATGCTTAACAAGCGGTTGTTTCTTCGCCAGCACAAGTGAGTTGGCCTCTTAGAATCCTCTCTGCTTTTTTCTAGAATATTATTTTAGTTGATCAAGTTCTAGTTATCTGTAGTTTTTGTCAATTTATTGTATAAATAAAAATTTATCTGAGCCATACTGTCTTCTTGGACTTCTTTAATCTCTTCTGTGTTGCTGTTGTTTCCAGGTTTCCTCCCTAGTTCATTCTCCATGTATGCCATGAGTCTCTCGTCAGGATTATTCCTTCTTGAGAAACCTGCAATGGCTGTTGCAGTATCAGTTGTTGGCGTGATCCTTGGCTGGCCATTCTCCATATTGGCTTTTCTGCCAATCGTATTCTATTCTTTAGCTAAAAGATTTAAGCAAGCGTTTCTTGCTGGTGCTGTGACCTCTATTGCTCTTGTTGTAAGTTAATTTAATCACTAGTTCTAAATTTCCTTGTATAAGTTCTCTAAGTTTGGAATCTATTGGATTATATTTAGCAATAGGAATTAACTGAAAAGCCTAAGAAATTGAATTTTGCAGGCACTCTCGATACTTGTCGACTACCGATATTATAGAAGATTGACATCGTCTGTTTTGAATTTGTTGGTATATAATGTCTTAGGAGGTGGTGAGAGTCATTTGTATGGGACTGAAGGTCCTCTGTTTTATCTGAGGAACGGATTCAATAATTTCAACTTCTGTTTCATTCTTGCTCTTTTTTTCCTGGCAATTTTTCCAATTGCAAGGAAAAAGTATGCCCCAGATCTGCTGGTTGTGGTCTCACCTCTTTATATTTGGCTGGCATTTATGTCTTTGCAGCCACATAAGGAAGAAAGGTATGATCAAATTGGCTATAGTCCTAAAATGCCCTTGTGGTGTTTCTTATCAGTATTTCTTTGAATAAATGTATCATTTCTGTTGGGAGAATATATGAGTCTGCATGATCACAACTAGAGTTTTCTTTTTCATTTATTTTTCATTTTGGGTTATTAAATGAATTACTGTTTGTCTATTTCGTGGATATTTTTATTTTATAGTTTAAAACTATCAACATTAACAAGAAACTCATACTTTTCATCGTTATTTTAAACTGCAGGTTTCTCTATCCAGTATATCCTCTTGTTTGTGTTGCTGCTTCAGCTGTAATCGAGAGCTTTCCTGATCTCTTCCGAGACAAATATAATCCATATGATAATTCTTTCATGGTTATGGTAGGACTCTTTCATATTCCTATCATTCTCTGCTACTTCAGTGAACTAATTGATAGTCAAACTTACATTTTGTTGGATGTGCAGGCTGCGAAAGTTCTCAGGCCTTTTGTTCTTAGTCTCATATTATGTGCCTCCCACGCAAGGACATTCTCCCTGATTAATGGTTATGGTGCCCCTATAGAAGTATACAAGATCCTGGAACACCATGATGATGCAGGAACAGGTAACAACTATAATCTTGCTGTACTGGAGTTGTACTACTGTCAAATACTCCCCCACAACCAAAAATAGAAAAGGATAAAGAGTATTGTGATAAGGTTCTCTCATTGATTGTCTATGATGTGGCTTTTTTATTATGAGGTACTGAGGAAAGTAGAATGTATAGATAGCTTGGAGTACTCCCGAGGGTGCTGCTGACCTTTTTTGTTGATAAAAAATTTGGCATTTGTTCAAGATGCAGGGGTGTGGACTTGAGATCCCGGCTTAAGTAGAAACTGCTCTCATTTATATCATGTGGTATATGACTGTCTGTGGGGAAACTCATTTTACTCTTTCCTTTTTCCTAATATATTTTTTTGTCTACAGGTTCTGTACTTTGTGTTGGAAGTGAGTGGCACCGCTACCCATCATCATTTTTTGTTCCTAATTATGTGGGTGAAGTTCGATGGATTGATGATGGCTTCCGAGGGCTTCTTCCACTCCCATTTAATTCTACTATGGGCGGGACTTCTGCTGCACCACCCTATTTCAACAATAAGAACATAGCATCAGATGAGCAATATGTAATTTATCACTCCCAGGAATACTTTAAATATAATGTTTTTTACTTGTTATGGATCCTTTTGTCCTCTGTTTGTCTTTTCAATCATGAAGTAACCCACCATCTACGTTGCAGCTCCGGGATCTTGAAATGTGCACTTTCTTTGTTGAGCTGCAGCTTAATCGACCTTACCCTTCTCGTGGGAGTGACTTGTCAAAATGGGAGGTAAAATCAGTCTTCTATATCTTGTTTTTCTAAAATTGTCATTCTTGCAGTGGATAAATGTGCTAAAATTTATATGCCTTTCAGCCTATTGCAGCAGTGCATTATATGGACAGGGAGCTATCACATCCCTTATACCGGTCCTTTTTCATTCCATACCTGTGGCAGCAGAGGAATGTTTTTGGGATGTATAAGCTGCTTAAACGAGTACAGAAGTGATAAGATGTACCTACAACTTTTTCTTCTTGGTTCTGATTGTTCTGAGTTCGTGGACTATCAGGACCAACTGAATGTTTCAGTTTTGTCATTCACCCGTACCCAGAAAATGGTGAAAATATGTTGAAGATGTATTTACCCTTTTTAGTGATGAGGTTTTAACTGCCCTGACAAGTAGGTTTTTTGGTTGAATTGTGTAGTAATTTTCTAGTTCATTTAGATTAGTGCTCACATTCCATAGGTTTGATGTATTAGAGACTTGTCTGTTGCTCTATTTCTTAATGTGCTGGAAGATAATGGACTTAAATGACAAGGTTTTTGTTGTTGATATATGTGTTCTGTCCAAATTACCCCATTGTTGCTAACCGGAGCATGATATATTGATCAACAAATAAGAAGGAAGCTGCTGATGATACTTCTCCTACACTGTACTATAATTAATGCGCGTAAAAACCTTTTTTATAAGAAAATATGCTTTTGGTGGCCCTTACAATCAACTAAAATTCGGACTTGGTTTCTCGATTCAAAACAAAAATTTAATACTCTTTTAACAAATTTTATTAACTAACATTATTTAGTTCTAATTTACTAGGAATACATAGATTTAACAGTTATTATTTCCTTATAAATCTTTACTTAACATTGATTATAAACGAAATTCTTATTATAAACCTGATAGTAATCGATTAAAGTCAAAATCTTATTCGACCACAAGAATAAACTAAAAAAGTAGTGTTTCCGTTTTTTTGGCCGGTAAAAATATGAAGTTGAAAGGCAGGAGTACCAGAGAAATAAGATGAAGTCCTAACTTATTCACAGCATCTTCTTTGATTAATTACCGAGATGATTAAAAATTACTACATGGTAGAGAATAATTCTTAAATTCAAGAGTTGCGAGGGCAACATATCAACTAATCATACACAAAGTTCAAAGACAAGGCTTCCAACATGAGAAAACAATTAACAGGCAGTAACTGGAAGCTTCGAGAATATCAAACTCCGAATGTTCAAACATCAATTCTCCCAAATTTCCATTTGAAATAGACAGTGAATAGCTTACATTGCACAATTGTTATTTAAGGCAAGTAAAAGTTTCCACCATGTCATCATGCACCACTGGCATATAAACGTGTCCATTCCTTTGCTGCAAGACCCAATCAAATGTAGCACAGTGAACATCAAAAGTACTATCAATCTTTTTTTATTTACAAATTTCGTTATAACGTATAGTTCGAAATGGTTGACTATCCAAATTCGGAGAAAGAATCAACATTACCTGTTTCAACAGCTTCAGCCTCATTTGTTTTCCAGTGCTTAGCAATGTTCTCAGAGAGAGGATCATCAGGATTAGGGGCACTCAGGAGTGCTTGAATACTAACAGAAAAGCAGAACCAATAATGACAATAAGAGTTTGTTTAATTCGTACATACAAATACTAATTTTGTAATCATAAAAGAGAAAACTAGTTATTTGTTTTTCCAAACTACTAAATGTAGAAATTAGTTAAAAAGCTTTCCGTGACCACCACGATTTTAACCCCTCCCATTTAATCACTAAAAATTGAATTACCACCACCTGCCACCACTTCATCCTAAGAATAGAATAGGTTCCAGAATAGCAGTGAATCCCTACTACAAAAAAAAACAACACAAAATACCTCAAGAGTACAGTTCGAATCTGGAGAGCTGGACTCCACTTGTCTTTGAGAATATCAAGGCAAATCCTTCCAAGCTGCATTAAAATCTCATTTTGTAAGAGTCGATAACATCAGCTCTGCTGCTTAATTAAGAATTCAGATGCATAAAAGGCAACAGCAGACCTTGTCAATGTTAGGATGATAAATCTTGGTCAGAAATCGAACCTGTTACAAGAAAATTTATTATAAGGCAAATAAAAGTCATCCATTAACAGTTTCCTAATTATAAACAAATAAACACATAATGAACCACAAATAGCAATTGCATACAAACAAAATAAATTATGTCTATGGCATGATAACAGACAGTAAATTTACAAAATAGTAATCCTTACAGAACGGCAGGATTAGTGTCCTAAGAGAACAAGTAAAACTTAGGACCACAATAACAAGAACTTCTAAGGGGGGCCAGGTTTGAATATTCCAGTCAACCATCCTCGATTCTAGTTGACCATATTTAATTTATAGTTTCAAAACATATTGAAATGAACATGTTTAAATCCCGCCAAAGCCCATTTAAAAGCAAGATCAGAGGTGAGCAACCATGTTAAGGGGAGATAAATGCAAGCTTAACTTCCTTGGCTAGTTCAAATTGTTGATCTACAAATCGTCAAAAGCCAATTTATTGACAATTTCCATTCCAGACCAAACAAGCAGCTAGCACCTGGCATATGCATTAAAAATCTTGTCTACCATTGTTGCAACTGCATATGCATTTGCTTCAAGAAAAAGCAAAAAAAAAGAGAACCAGGTTCAACACAATAAACATCAAATTTTGATAAGTTTCATTCAAAAAGAAAAGAGGGCATTTGACAGATGAAAATATTAAATTGAACTATTCTCATTACAATCATGTCCACAAAGATATTTGAATCCACAACTAATTAGAGCTATCTAATTTATGTTTGTTGACCAGCATCACGTAATGATTTTTCTTTCTGTTTCATGAGATTCATGAATTACATAACAACATGTAATGAACCAGGAGTTTGAACATTGTTGAACAGAGATGACACATTCAGACTCACGCATATACAATGCACATCCTAATACTCTAACAAATCAAATGTAATCCTTTCTGTCATCAACCAACAAGGTATATAGTATATTAATCACGGACAAGCCCAAACAAAAGATATAAGAATATGTATAAAAACCGCCACTAACTTTAAAGTTCTGTAACCAAATAAAAAGAGAACTTATAATCAGAAGATAATTTCCTTGACCACATCATATCCCACATTCAAACTGTTTGGTTCCTTCAGTTGTAACATTCAATAAAAATTTGAATAATATATAATATAAGAGAACAAAAACCCCAATATACAATAAGAAATAGAAACCTTTTATAAAATAAAGATTATCATTGGACATATAAAATGCCTCTAATATAAAGTACCTTGGGTGCAGCCATTGGATATTCTTCAGGCAAAAATAGTTCCAACTTGAAAACTCCTCCTAAACAAAGAATGGAAAGAAGAGAATGCATTCACCTCATGCAATACAGGAGAACAATAGCAATTACATGAAGCATTAGATAAAGGCCAAGAAAGAACATGTAACATAATGATGATATTTCTAAAACTGCAAATCTCTTTCTACTTAAATTATCCGATCAAATGGTAAGTTTGGATAATCTTTGCTCACATTAAAGAAACATTTCTAAGTAACTCCTCATGAAAAACCCTCCAAAACCGCAATTGGTGTTGAATAACACTTTTAACATCCATCAAAAACCATATGCAACAGGCAAAAGAGACTATAAATATCGAAAGAAAAAGAGAATGATGTTCCATTCAGCAATTCACCTTCATATGGAGATTGTGTTGGGCCGAGTATCATCACGTTAAAGTATCGCATATTATCCTCCGATGGAGAAGCACTTATTCCCGGAGCTACATCAACGAATCACAAAATCAACACACAGGAAAATGAAAACAAACATAACATGCAAAACCCTAACAAATTCTACACAAGAAAATAATAATTAAAAAAACAAAATAAAGTTGAAAGAGAAATAATAAAGTACTGACCAGGCTCACTGAGGAGACGTTGAGTTTCCTGTTTGGATCAAACAAAAACAAAGTTCAAAACACACCACAAAATAATCAAACCAAATTAAAAAGTAAAAACCAAATTACGGCGTCTGATCGTCTGTAAAGATCTCAATCCAACCAGATACTCTCCAATTCCATCAATCAAACACCAAAACAAATAAAAGAAAAAAAAAAGACACCGTTGGATCAAAGCGACGCACGGCGCCGTTTAAATACTGAAAATTAAGCGATCTGAGAAAGAGAGAGAGAGAGAGAGGGATCTCGATCGAGAGAGGAACCTTGATGATTCGCCGAGGGAGATTACTGTTAGCCATTGGCAAAGGCGAAGCGGAGATGGAATCGATTTGGTTTTGGTTTTGTTGCAGAGGAAACACGCTAATAGGGTTTGGTTTTTTTTTTTTTTCTTTTTTCCTTTTTGGGTTCGATGACTCGGATGAATAAACCGAGTCAGTCAAGAGAATAATATAATAGCTCTCTCTTCAACTAAATGACTTTAAAACTAAAAAATAAACAACGTCTTAGCATACAATAGCAAAACTATCTCGACAACTTTACGGGCTTTTCTCACGCTTCTGCTCCCCTCCCCCAATAATTTTCAATTGTTTCAGCGTCATATGGGCACCCAGCTATTTGTCCAAACTTCATCGACATCCTGCAGTTTTTAAAAAATCATTGTTAAACCCCTAGTTGTTAGTCTCCGTTTCATCAAATTGTCAGTTTTTTCTGCTATTGTCTTAAAATTCCCTCAACGTACGCTTAAAATTTTATGAAAATTAGAATTTTTTAAGAACAATAAAATTAAAAATCAAACAACTAAAATAAAATTACCATATGTTTCTCTTTGACTAGTGTTTGACGGATCGATCATGATTTAGAGGCATGATAAAAAAAAAAAAAAAGAGAAGTCTTGGTTGATTAAAAGAGAAGATTAAGAGCCCGTTTGTTTGGTTCATTGAAGTCTGAATCTAAATAGCATTAAGCGATATAAAATTTTAGTATTATTTATTTCAATTTCTAATCACTTATTTTCAGATAAAATCATTTGAATAAAAAAAGTGAAATTTTATCACTTTTTTCTATCCAAAACATATAAAATTTTCAAAATATCCTTATTTATCGTACCAAGAAATTCTAATTTTTTCTAACCTAACCTAGCCGCAGTCAGCTCTCTTCTCTGTTACTCTTTGAAACCGATGTATGAGTCTTAGCTGCGATTAGTTCAAATACATTATAATCGGAAAAAAAAAAAATCCTTGAAAACTCAGTCATTGTCACTCCACCAGGCACCATGCCAGTCTTCAAAACCCCATCCAATAGCTACTCCGTTAAATTCTCCTCCTTCTACGAATAATGCCATGCCATCACCACTGCCCAAAACTTTGGCATCCTCGACAATAGCCGCCTCCACATCCTCGACCTTCCCCCACTGGCTTCCACTCTCATCGAACTCGTTGCTTACGGCACCACTGACACTACTTACGACCTTGCCTTGTCTAAATCCCATGACTCCCTTCTTATCGCAACTATCATTGACAGCTCCATCAAAATCTCCAATGTTTTCCCATTGCCCACCGCCAATCTCATCTGTCAAATTTTGAATTTTGATTTTTTTAAAATAATTTTTATTATTTATCTTATAAAATGACTGTAAATAAATAGAAATAATTAGCATATTATAATATATTTAAAATAAACCTATTTGAATTTCATGAATTGATTAAAAAATAGTATTATTGTTATTATTTTGTGTTTTATGTCAGAGGTAAATATGGTAGAAATTTTACTTACTATTTATTTTAAGATGTGTGAAAAATATAAAGCAAATATACTTTTAAACGGTCTAAATTAAGTATATGATGTGAATTAGGTCTGACGTTTGTGATTGAATTGCTAATGGGCCTTGCGAAGGTGGATGGTTGCACTAGGTGTTAGGCTTTTGCTATGGATTGGGTGATGGCACTAGGTGTTCAACATTTGACACTAGATCGAGTGGTTGCTACACGTTTTCTTTTACTTCTTTTCTATAATCAATTTTGTTTTTTTTTTTTTTTGGATTTGTTTGTTTTGTAGTGATGAATCATTTGAATGACTATAATGCCTTTACCATACTTAATTTTAATAAATAAAAACTTACAAGTTTTTGAAAAGTCAAGGGGAATTTCATGTTTGGCCAAATAAAAGGGATCCCCTGTGATTTTCCCTTTTTAAGTGACACTTCTACACTTACATCCCTCCAGAACATTTTCAGTTGACCTTTCTAGCCACGCTTAATATCACGCATCAAATATATTTCTAATTCTCCAATTATAAACATAATATTTGACAATTTAACACATTGTTCAACGAGCATTTAACATCGCATAACAATTATATAATAATTGTTAAACTAATTAGTAAACCGATTTAATAGTTCGATGCTTGGTTAAGTAATTAAAAAATTTTAGGGTTTAATTATTTCTCATAAATCTTTCAAGAGTTATATATTTTTTTCATGTAATTTCCTATATTGATCCTAGGTATAATCTTAGTTTTATCTTTTTATAATGTTTAAGGGTATTTTGGAAATTTAGTATTTCTAAAAATACTGTAAATTATTTAACCCAAATTTCAAGAGAGATAAAGGTACGATTTCAAATCGCAGAGGAGGTAAATGATATTTTTCCAAACTTCAAGGGAGAAAAAAGAATTCACCTTCACTTTTTAAATTAAAGAAAGTGGAAAACCAATTAGACCACCTACCACTCATTTAATAAAATAATTTGATTTTATATTATTTATTTCTAAAATGATATATGGTATTAATGATTAGATGAATAAAAAAAAGAAGTAAATATGTATATAACGAGCTTTTTATCTAATAATAATATAAATAATTATTTTTCATTACGTTTCATTTTGCTTATTATATATGATTGTTCTAATACATAACTTCATATAAAAGTTAGATTAAATATATAAAATTTTATTTATATGTATATTTCCAATTTTTATATATCAATAAAACTTACATATCCATGTTTCTGACATTTTTATACTCGTTTTCAACATTTTTTTAAAATAATGTGTATCAACGCATCGTAGATTTTGAAAGGCAATATGATTAGAATTTTGGACGTTAAATTTTGTTATAGAATATTGGTAGGATAAATAGTATAGTACTAGCCGATAATGTTACAAAGAAAGCCTATATGATGAGCAAGCATGGACTGCAATTAATATACTCCAACCAATTAAAGTTACAACGAAAATTAGATCAAAATTTTAGCTTAGCCTTAAAGTCTACATTTTTGTGAGAAAAGAGGGAAAGCAAAAGTAATGCGTTTCCACAACAGTCATACATATGTTACAAGCCTCTCAAACTTGGTATAAATATCCTTAAGGTATCAAGATCAAGGTAATAATTTTAAATAAAATAGATATATCAAATCGTTTATATGAATCGTTTTCTAAATGCTTGATGATTTTGAAAATAAAATATACATACAACAATGTCGTATTGAACAAAATACGCCGAAGAAGTTCATGTTATGAATTACTTGCGTGGCGGATGATCTTGTTGTTAAAGGGTCTAAAACAAGAAAACTAATTATTAGCTGATATGTTAAGGATATATTTAAATATTTATTTTTATTATTAAAAAGTAATTGATTATCTATCCTGTAATTGTACTAAGACGTTGGTATCATTTCTTATTGTAGCCGAATACTTTTTCCAGGGTAGCTAAAAGCCTAAACCGAAAAGTAAGTTAGCATAAATGGTCGCTTTGTGTACTTGATGTTGGATTTGAGGCAATGAGTTGGCGTTATTCTAACGCTAGCAAGAGTGAATTTGTTCGGTGAGTTAGGCCCACGAGGCCCCTTGCATGTATGAATGAGAGAATTGACATAAAAAAGATTCATATCTTGAATTACATATCAATTGTGACAATGATACGAGGCCATAAGCCATGAAAATGATGGAGAACTTTCGGCTAAAAAATATGGAAATAATTAGTTTCCGAATTTGATGCTTATGTGAAAAAAAAATTAAGAAAATTATGGAGAATTTTTTTCCAAATTTTAAGATGTTAAACGTGAAAATTCTGGTTCTTAAAAAAAAAAAAATTTGCAGAATATTCTTGGAATTGTGAAATTGACAGGCAAAGGGTACATACAGGTTATATTCGTCATGGCTTGGCTACCTAACTTTGCCAAAACTTAAATAGCATATATTGCATTCATTATGTTAACAGATTTTGTTACTTTGACCGACATAGTGATAAGAGGTGGGCATTTGTGTTTGATCATGATAACATGTATAGTGGGCATTCCTTTTATATTGTTTTGTGTTACAAGAAATTATTGTTTTGTCTTTCTTTCTTTTATAACGAATAATGCTTATTTTGAAATGATTATTTCAGTTTTTTTTTATCTTAAACAAATGTATTTCCACATGCTTCTTTCATTATAGGTTTCACATTAGTTAGTTAATACATGATAGATATAAGAAAGAATTGTAAAAATTGTCCCTGAAAAATAGATCTACTCTTAAAAATAAAAATGTCATGAGCTTTTCTGATTGACTAAGGGATAAATGAAGTTTTTTTTTTGGTTAGACGTTATTACACGATATTAAACTGTTTGGTCTAATAATGTCAACTATCATATATTAGATGGGTCATGGCTATCTAAATTTTTTCGTAAGTGGATCACTTATTAACGAACCATAAATTATAAATTTAATAATGTTAACTCATCAATTATTAAATTACATATTTGGATGATCATGAATCTGTGTTTGCGCGTGCGCGCGCGCACACACACATACACACACACACATATATTAAATATAATATATTTTTTTACAAGAAATTCACATAAGTTTATTTATTATCTTTAAAATACATAAGAAATTATAAAGTTTTATTTGTTATGTCAAAGCATCTATCACTTCTGTAACATATTAAAATTAATATAAAAATTTATAAAATCCATGTCTTAACAAAAAATAAAATTGTAGAATAAAAGCTTAGGTCTTATTCCCGTAGCCTGAATTTAGATCCCAACTATGCTCAATAATATTGCACATTTTTCAAAACAACTGAGTACCCAATTCACTTAGTTCTTGCTTGCGAAGTCTTTTTGTCATTACCCAGATTCTTGTTGCAATCTCAGTTTAAGAATGATATCTTAAATTTGTAGTTGAACTTGATGATGACGACCATATGTATATTGCCATAAAAGAAGACAAATGAGATGTTTAAATAAATGATCTATTTAATTTGGAAAAAAAAAGCCCAAATGAAGAGTGTAACATTTAACTAAAGGAATATTTATTAGGATTAACTCCCAACTCTCGAAGAACTTGAGGGCAGTCAGGATGGGCTGATATCCTTTTGTGCCTAAGAGAATTGGCACGGATAAGGTGTGATCCACCCACGTTGGTGGTGAGATTGACCCTTGCATAGGGGCGATCAAACTTCTCATAACAATCTGTCATGCGACTGTCTCTAATATGAACCTCGCAGATGTCATCGATCCTCATAGACACCATTCACGGTGATGTTGTACGACCCTTGTTTATTTGTCAGGGCTTCTCCCCTAAATTGCACAGCTTTCTTGTCCTTGTTTCTGCATTCCAACACCGCCTTCACACGTGAACCAAACCACCATTATTTGTATTCATTAACTCATCATTCCTATCCCAGGCATGCATGCATGCATGCCTGCATGTTGGTGTCAGTGTGTGACACTCTTGCATATGCCATGCACATGAGAATTTTGGATCACCTTGTGATAAAAATATTATGTTATACTGTTTCTTATGTTACTGTTTCTAGAAGTATGATTTAGGAAGTACTTGATTCATAATGAATATCTCTTTAGATTGTGACATTATTATTGTATCTTAGTTAAATTAGGAGTATATTTATTTGTGTCCTATTTTATTTAGGAGATTACTTATATTACTTCATAAATTATTATTTTTTATCTTAATTGAGTTTGATTAAGATTCTACAAGATTTTGGAGAGATAGCATAGTCGGATATCACACACTATATATATATATATATATATATAACGTTATTCTACATAACTTATATGCATTTGTGTGTGTGTGCGTATATCATGACATTCCAAGAATTAGAGGAGAGGTTCAACACAAAATAGGGAATGCTTATTTGATTTTATAAATGTTTTATTCATTTATGAGAAGGTTGTTTTCATATTGATTAAGTCTGTCTGAGTTAGTAAACGCTTGAGAGAACTTACAAGTTGAGTGTTTATGTAGTTCAGTGTCAGACATCGTGGTTATGTTTCACATAATAGTATGTTGTTAAGTTGTCAGCGAGAGAGAGTGTGTAGTGTCATTAGAGTTTAAGATCTTGACGGGATTTTGTTTTACAAAGATTAGGTCAGTATGTCAAAGTAAGTCAACACTGTAAACGATCCTAAAGATTGGACAAACAAGAACTTAGTGAATTGTAGCTATAAGCTATCTATGGATGTAGATTTTATAACCGAACCGCATAAAATCCTCTTATGCCATTTTACTTTATAATTTACTGTTATATTGCACATAACTTCATACTTCTAGATCTCACAATTGATATCAAAGCAGGTTTACAGGCATACACGTGAAGAAAGATCACGTTGATTTAGAGGAATGAAGTTTATTCATAATGGAGGATTCGGAACACAACTACCTATTCTTGATGATGGTAATTATTCATATTGGAAAGTAAGAGTGATGATGTATATCAAATCTCTTGATGACAGGGCATTGGCTAGTGAGCTTAAAGGATGGACACCACCAACAAGATTGAATGCTTTTGACGATTCTAAATCCAAACCTGAGGAGGAATAGAATGATGAAGAATACCGACGTTCAAGCTGGAACTCAAAGGCTCTTAATGCGATTTTTGCTGCTGTGGACTTAAATAACTTTGGACAGACTTCAAAGGTGCAAAGTGGCTAAAGAAGCTTGTGACATTATTGAGGTAAAACATGAAGGTACTGCTTCTGTTAAAATATCTAAATTGATGAGATTAAATTCACAATTTGAGAACTTAATGATGCATGAGGATGAGTCAATTTCTGATTTTTATTCTAAGTTATGTCATATCACTAATTCTGTATATATGCTTGGCAAGACTTTTACTGATACATAAATTGTTAGCAAAATAATTAGATCTGTCCTAGATTACAATTCAGCCTAAAATTTTAGCAATTGAGGAAGTTAAAAACACTGATGAAATGAGAGTTAATGAACTGATTGGCATTCTTCAAACTTTAAGATTAATCATAGTGCTAGAAAGCAAAAAGGAAAGAGCATAGCATTCAATGTTAAAACTGAAAAATATGATGATAAAAGTAATAATGAGCTTGATGAAATTGATTCTAAACAGATTGCTTTTCTAACAAAAAATTATGTCAAGTTCACGAAAAAGAATTTCAGAAAAAAGAATCAAGGAAAGCCATCAAACTTAAATGAAGATAAGTTCAGGAAATTTAGCAAGGAGAATAACAAGAAGAATTCAAAGCAACCTGATAAGAAAGGACATATTTAATGCTATGAATGTTCTGGTTATGGGCATATTCAATATGAATGTGCTAATCTCAAAAAGAAGAACAAAGGCTTAACAGTTACTTGGAGTGATGATTCAAAAACTGATTCAGAAGATCAAGAATGCATGAGTAACTTTGTAGCTTTTACAACATCTTTAATTGATAAAGGGAAAGTCGTTATGTCTAGCACAATAGAAAAGTACGGAACTGATGATGAACATTTAGATATAGAAGATGATCCATAATACTATGAAGAATTGCAAGAAACTTACAATACACTATGGTGAATGGCTGAATAAGAAACAAGAAATCAAAGCTTTAAGAAGGGAGATTGAAGTGTTGAAATGTGAAAAATCTCATACTGAAAACTGTATCATAGAATTGGAGCTTACGTTGACAGACAAAACAGCACATATTAAGAAAATTACAGTAGAAATAGTTGAGAATAGAAGATGTGTTGATCAACTCTGAATTGGGTCAGCAAAGCTTGATCAGGTCTTGAGTCTTGGAAGAGACAATTCCAACAAATATGCCTTAGGGTATTCAGAAGGTAATGTTGCATCCACATCAATAACAGTGTTTGTAAAAGCTTCCACATCAAGTAAAAATTCTGATCCTAACTAAAAAAAATCAAGTCCTAGTTTAAAAAGTAATGAAGCATTTGTTTCCCCTCTAAACTCTTTCAAATCCAGTCATAAAAAAGTAAGAAAATTCATTCCAACATGTTATTTTTGCGGTGTTAAAGGGCATATTAGACCTAGGTGTTTTAAATTATTGAATCTTTTGCATAAAAGTTCAAAACAGTTCAAGCTTTTACTAAAGACACAACTGCAGTGAGTTAAGAAAGAGAAGACAGTTTGCAATATTGCTTTTATTGCACTTAAGCATGCTTCTAACGATTTATGGTATTTTGACAGTGGTTGTTCTAGGCACATGACTGAAAATAAACAGTTTTTGAAAGATTTTGAATCATGCAGGGAAGGAAATGTCACTTATGATGATGGAGCAAAGAGTAAGATCATTGGCAAAGGCACTTTGAATGGCAAAGGCCTACGCGAATTTCAAAATGTCTAGCTGGTGAGAGAGACAATCGATTTTTGGAGAATTCCTCTTTCGTCTCCATCTCTATGGGGATGTGGTTGGAGCCAGGAGTGAACGATACGAGACAGCGGATTGTAGCTGTTAAAAACAAGGATTGATGAAGAATTGATGATGGATTGCGGCTGTAGCACTACCTGCTTCCTTCTTCCTTGATCCCTTGATTCCCTTGATGAAGTCATGCCAAAAGTGAGCAGCAACAGAGGTGACGAGATGCAACTACATAGGTGAATTAGGTTTGATTTCTAGTTTTGTTATTTTTATAAATTTTAAAGGTATTTTTGTATTTTCATATGATTAAAGGGGTCAAAAATAGTTAAATTTGAGAAAGGAGTCACGTATAGTTATTAGACTGGGAATGGGGTCATTAGGTGAAAATTTCCCTAAGGGGTTTTACCGTTCTTGTTCACAGCCAAATCTTTTAAAGTTATCAAAACTGCACAACTTTGATATTTCCTCTGTAACCCCTTGGCTCGCTTCTTCTTCCGAGAAACGATATCCTAAGAAATCGGCCAATTTCTTGACAAAATAGTTGAGCCTCTCTATGATATCTTCATATTTTAAGAACGATATCTTCATATTTTAAGAACAATATCTTGTCTGGTTGCTCTAAACTAGCCTTCCAGTACCCCACCACATGTTTCCAAAGGGGCCAGAGCCTTGGACGCCATTCATTATCTGATCGAAATTTTCATTTAGTTGAATCAGCGACATGGTTTGCCCTTTATGACTGAGCCAGAAATGCCAAAAAGGGATGAACTGGTCCAAAGGGTTGCTTCAAATGTAAACAATGCGACAATTAGAATTCAGGATAGTGTGGTAATAATAATGAATATGCTACATGCGTTGCCAAGATCCTCGGCGTAGGAAGCTCTTGGAGTGCTTCGAGAGTTTGACATCTCTTTTTCGAATATAAATCAAGTTCAAGTAAAGGAACTAGGTCATGAGGATTGCTTGTGAGCAAGGACTATCTTCCAACGCATAAAGGGAACGGTTCAGGATGGTAAAAGCGAAAGCTTTAAGCCAAGTTGTGCCTGATTTCGGAGAACTGCTCAGGATAATGTCAGTGTCTCTGCTTGGAAATCCTTCTGAAAGGAAATGCTGCCACAAATGTTGGGAGATGGAATCCAAAACCCTTGGTACTGATACATATAAGAACCGTACAATACTGGAACTCTGGGAAGATTCACAGCTGCAGTTCGTTCTCTTCTTCTACCTGAAGAGAAGTCGCCACTAGCTATTTTTTCCGTTAAAATTTCAAATGGAAAGTATAGAAGCGAAAGTCTACAACACCCAACCCAATAATGGCTATTTGTATATCTTCCTCCAGCTATATAACCAATAAATGAAAAGACTTAACGCAGTTTTTCAGTCTCTTAACAGATGGGGTGTGAATGTTGATAGATGTAAACTTAGAGACAAAGTATACTGTAACCAAAACTAGGGGGTCCCTTAATTTAACCCCCTGGTTCTCAACATATATCATATGTAATATATAAGAGTGGCCATATCTACAACTCTGGCGAATGTGATTCTTGAACCAAAGTTATTAATATATCAGGCGGTCCATGAAACGTACATTAAAATTAAAAAAAGAAGAAGAGGAAGAAGCGAGAGAGAGAGGAAAAAGACTATATTTTAGAACATAACTGTGGAATTATTAAACCCTATTGAAAATATTTAATTTGGATAAAGTTAACAAATAAGGAAACTTTGGTATATGTCCTACTGTAGCATATAAAAAACATCCCATGTTGCAAACTGGTTAATAAAATAAACTATCTACTCTCTAACACAATGTAGATAAGTTGTATTAAGATTGCACTATTTAAAAGAACTAAAAAAGTTCTTCCAAATCTTGGCGAGAAATTGCAAAGTTTTGATGTTAAGACAAGTCCATTTCCTGGGTTTCCTACAGATCTCCAACCTCAAACAATGGCATTACTTACCACCTGTAGTGGTTTGACTATAGTGGAGGAATCTGTATTCGATAAACGCTTGCCACGGTACGTGGTCCATTGTCCCATTACACATGCACACAAAATGAATTCAAATTCTACTACTCATGCTGATGTGCTAACTGAAGTTTTCGTTTCATAAAAAAGTTTGCCAGAATTATTCATTTTTCTCAAAGGTTTTGAAATTAGGCTCAATAATTCACTTCAAAGCAGATCATTTTAAGCGGTATATGTTCTTTTATTTCGTGTATATGTGTGCTTAATACTATATTGACAAATTCTGAGCTATGCAGGACGTATATTGTTACCTCTTTCAGTGAATTTCTCTTCTTTTTTTTCTTTCCAGAAGGTGGTATCTCAATGGCCATCAAAAGTTCAAATGAAAAGCAGTGCTTTTCTTTTATAGATCATCTAAGTTTACATGTATCCATTTCTCTTAGAAAGCATACAATACTGCATGTCTCTAATTATCTGCACTAGTTATATATATATGTTTGATTTTAGTTTTTTCATTTGGGTAGTAACAGAATTGCAGAAACATGGAGGGAAAATTCAGGTCTCTGGGAGCACTGCACTGGTTTTTGGAGACACAAGGAAGGTAATTTTTTTTTTTTTTTTTTTGCTCTTGGGATTTGTTATGCTTCTATCAACCTAAAATTTGATCTGATTGATGCTAATCTCATAAGTTCTTTTGACAGTACCTTGGGTGGTTGTCAGTTTGAGGCTGCTGACCTGAGAGGTGGGATATCAGTCTCATTGGTTTTAGCAGGATTAGCTACAGAAGGAGCTGCTGAGATAAGGGGCATTTCTCATGTTGACGGGGGTTATGAGAATTTAGATGCCAAGCTTCAGTTTCTAGGAACTGGTATTAAAAGATTGATACCCATGGATTCTCCCCTATGAAACTTATGATATTCTTTTATATTGGAAATCAGTTGTGGTATTTACCGTTAAAGTTCAGTTGGTTCCATTATCCTGTAATGCACTAACCCATTAACCAAGTTTTTCTTCTTTTTTTTTCATTATTTGGGTCCACCACAGACCCTTAATTAGCCTATGAGCCTGACAACCGGGGGGAATCCATTGCTGTCCTTATAAGTCCCATGTTATCTAGTGTGAGCAGAATACTGTTGTGAATCTTCTATGTGCAAAGATGCTCGATTTTACTTGCTAAATTTGGTAACATCGCTAATCACTTAGCTTACCTTGCCTATTGCTCATTTGAAGAATGGAATTAGCTTCGCTTCTTTTGTATGCAATCAATCCACCAGTTTACAACTTTGCTGAGGTGAAGTCAAGAAGCAGCCAATTAGTGTGAGATTACTCCCAGATTCAAATGAGAAACTGTAGCCTTCAATTATGTAATATTTTTTAGCTAAAATGTTGTACAATTTCTCTCTTGCCGAACAGAAGAGCCATGTCAGAAGAACATGGAAAACTTTTCAACTTTAGATTGGAGTTATCCGTTTTACTTGTGTCTTGCGCATTCCTTTCCCGTATATTCTTATAGGCCAAATGTTGTATTCGATTTTGGTTGAATTTTAACTATAACTTTCATTGCAATAGCACCCTTCTTTTATTTTGATTTCTATAATTTATAGAATATTCTCCTGCAATTGTTACATTACACTCTAAAGTTGGAGTTGATGTTGTGCATATATCATATCTGTTGGGATGTAATGATCAACTCAGAACAGAATTTGGGAGAAAAATTACTTGTATTAACAGAGAAAATTGTATTACAAGATTTATACAAAAACTCCCCTAAAATTTCTGGAGCTCTCCTGGCTCTCTCTCTGAATCCTAAACTCTCTGGTTTAGACTCTGGACTCTCTCTGGAATCTCTGTGATGCATAAACAAGGCAGAATTCGTCCCATATTTATCGAAAAATTCTGCATACAAATTCCACTTCCTTTGATTTTCAAAATTATAACAAATTTGGCATTCACAAAATTGCATGCATGCACAAATTCAAATCAAATTTGGCTACTTCCTTTGATTTTCAAAATTGGAGGTGCCTAACAAATTTGACTCTAAATGCATTCACATGGGAGGGATTCTGGAAGCCATGCATGTCATGCATGAGCTCAGCAGAATTCTAGAACTCATGCATGTCATGCATGAGCTCATCAATTCTCCCCCTCCATCCCATGTGAAAGGGAGTAACAACAAAAGTAATTAGACAGCTTCTAATCCAACTATGTCTCTGCATAGTTCTAGCTTGTCTCTGGTGACCACTTTTGTTAACATGTCGGCTGGATTCTCTTTAGTATGGATCTTCACTAGTTTCAACAGTTGCTTGTCCATCACCTCACGTATCCAATGATAGCGGATGTCGATATGCTTCGTTCGAGAATGGTACACTGAATTCTTGCTCAAATCTAGAGCACTTTGACTGTCACAGTGTACTCTATACTCCTTTTGCTCAATCCCAAGTTCTTGGAGAAATCGCTTCAGCCACAACATTTCTTTTCCAGCTTCCGCTGCGGCAATGTATTCTGCCTCTGTCGTGGATAGCGCAACACACTTCTGTAGTCTTGACTGCCATGAGACAGCTCCCCCTGCAAAAGTGTAAACAAAACCTGATGTAGATTTCCTACTGTCAGGTTCGCCGGCCATATCTGAATCTGTATAGCCTTCCAAGATTGGATCAGCTCCCCCGTAACACAAGCATATCTTCGAAGTACCTTTAAGGTATCTGAGAATCCACTTGACTGCCTCCCAATGTTCTTTCCCTGGATTGGAAAGAAATCTGCTCACGACTCCGACAGCATGAGCAATATCTGGCCTTGTACACACCATGGCATACATCAAACTTCCTACAGCAGAAGAATAGGGTACCGATGCCATGTCCTCTATCTCTTTCTTGGATGAGGGACATGATCTCTTGCTCAGCTTGAAATGATTAGCCAGTGGTACACTAACTGGCTTGGCACTATCCATGTTGAACCTTTGGATCACACGTTCAACATATTTTTCTTGAGACAGCCATAATTTCTTTTGTTTCCTGTCTCGACGAATGTGCATCCCCAAGATTTGCTGAGCTGGTCCCAAGTCCTTCATATCGAAGGTTTTTGATAGTTCATTCTTCAGCTGCTTTATTCTTGTTGCATCTTTTCCGACGATCAACATGTCGTCCACATATAACATTAATGCAACAAAGTCTCCACCTGGAAGTTTCTGAAAGTAGACGCATTGGTCTGCAGCGGTTCTTTTGTACCCATGACTCACCATGAAGGAGTCAAACTTCTTGTACCATTGCCTTGGTGCTTGTTTGAGGCCATACAAGCTCTTTTTGAGCTTGCACACGAGGTGTTCTTTTTCTGGAACCTCGAACCCTTCTGGCTGCTCCATGTAGATTTCTTCATGCAAGTCTCCATGAAGAAATGCTGTCTTCACATCCATCTGTTCAAGCTCCAAATCAAGACTTGCTGTTAATCCGAGGATGACGCGGATTGAGGACATTTTTACTACCGGTGAGAATATTTCATCAAAGTCAATTCCTTTCTTCTGAAGGAATCCTTTTACCACCAATCGGGCTTTGTGCTTTATCACCTTTCCTGTTCCATCTTTCTTGAGCTTGAATACCCACTTGTTCTTCAGTGCCTTCTTTCCGTCTGGGAGTTTGACCAGTTCATAAGTTTTGTTCTTCTCTAGAGAATTCATTTCATCTTGCATTGCATGCAGCCATCGTTCTTTGTCTGGATGAGATAAAGCTTCATGAAAGCTTTCTGGCTCCCCCTCATCAGTAAGCAGTGTGTACTCTGATTCCGGATATCTCCTCGACGGAATCCGACCTCGCTCAGATCGTCGTAGCTGAGGTTCTTCATTTCCAGGAGGTATAGCAGCTTCTATAGGTGATTGTGGCTCCCCCGGCTCAGCAATCTCTTCATTTTCTTCCTCCTGATCTGCTTCTGGAATTTCGTCTGGTACCTCGTCATTTCTTGTAGCATTTGGTGTTGGGGTAGAATCTGCAACAATATCTGGGGCACTGCTAGTGGGATTTGTAGATATTGTTGTCTTTTCAGCGTCTTCATATGTTTGGTCTTCGTGAAATACGACATCTCTGCTCCGGATGACTTTCTTTTCTTTGGGATCCCATAATCTGTATCCGAATTCTTCATCTCCATAACCGATGAAGATACATGGAACAGTTCTTGCATCGAGCTTCTGTCTGAGCTCCTTGGATACATGTACGAAGGCTAAACAACCAAACACTTTCAAATGATTATAGGAGGGCTTTTTGTTAGACCATACCTTTTCTGGAATCTCGAAGTTCAGTGGTGCCGATGGTGCTCTGTTGATTAAGTAACAGGCGGTGCGAACTGCCTCCCCCCAGAATGGCTTGGGTAACTTAGCCAATCTGAGCATGCTTCTGACTCGTTCCATGATGGTTCGATTCATCCTCTCGGCCACTCCATTGTGTTGTGGTGTGCGTGGGACTGTTCTTTCATGTCGAATGCCATATCTTCGACAGTAGACATTGAACTCTCTGGAGGTATACTCGCCTCCGTTATCTGATCGAAGGCATTTTAATTTCTTACCCGTTTCACGTTCTACCATGGCGTGAAACTCCTTGAACTTCTCCAGAACTTCATCCTTCGTCCTGAGGAAATAAACCCACACTTTCCGAGATGCATCATCAATAAAGGTCAAGAAATACCTTTTACCGCCTAAGGACTCGACTTCGAGAGGTCCGCATACATCACTGTGTACTAGCTCCAATAGCTTTGATTTCTTCACTGATGAGGAGCTGAATGACACCCTCCGTTGTTTCCCGTACAAACAATAGTCGCAAGGATGAGACGCTGCATCCTTGGAAACAGTGATCAGCTTCTTTTTCTGAAGGGTTGATAAACCCTTTTCACCCATGTGACCGAGCCTTTTATGCCACAAATCTAGAGGTACCATGTGCTCTGCTACATGAAGGCTCTCTCCGTTTATCTTTACATGAGTCCTGTAAAGATTGTCACATAATTTACCTCGAGCAACCACCATGACCCCTTTCAACATCTTCCATGTACCGTTGGTGAAGCAGCTCTCATAACCTTGCTGATCAAAGGCTTTTACCGAGAGCAAGTTGAGTCGAAGATCTGGCATATGACGAACGTCTTTCAAAGTTATTTTGCATCCGACGTTCGTTAGGAATTGAATATCACCAATTCCCATGATTTTGGCGGTGCTGTTGTTTCCCATCTTCACTATCCCAAAGTCTCCTGCTTTGTACGTGGTGAAGATTTCTCTGCAAGGAGTGACGTGGCAGGAAGCTGCTGTGTCAATGACCCATTCTACTCCTTGGTCCGCTGTGTGGAAGCACGTCTCTTCTGCACAGATGGTTACATCTTCTACCACTGTAACTCGTGGTTCTTCGTTGCTTTGTGCCTGTGAACTCTCCTGGTTCTGCTTCCGAAGACTGCGACAATTTCTCTTCAAATGTCCCTCTTTGCCACAGTTGTAGCACTTGTATGTGGGTCTCCGCCCATCTGATGACCTGCCCCTTGATCTGCCTCTGCTTTTGCTTCTACCTCTTCTCCAGTCTTCACCTCGAGACTGTCTTCCTCGATTCTCTGTGATGTAGGCTTCATCTTGACTGGCGCCTGCATCTTTTCTTCTTGCCTCCTCGTTCATTAAGGCATCCTTAACCATTGATAGGGTAAGTCTGCCTCCGGGTGCTGAATTACTGATGGAGACCACTAGTGTCTCCCATGAATCTGGAAGGGAACTGAGAAGTAGAAGTGCTTGTTCTTCGTCTCCAAGCTGTAACTCGACTGCTGTCAACTGATTCACCAAGTTCTGGAACTCACTTGTATGTTCTGCTACAGGAGTTCCGCTCCGCAACTTCAAGTTCACAAGCCGTCTCATCAGGATGGCTTTGTTCCGTGCTGACTTGGCTTGATACATACTCTCTAATTTTTTCCATAGAGTATATGCATCTGTTTCTTTGGCTACATGGTGGAAGACACTATGATCGATCCATTGTCTGATTTGACCGATGCATTTTCTGTTAATTTTCTTCCACTCTGCCTCTTTTTCTGTCTCAGGTCTCTGCCCTTCAAATTCTATAGGGTCATATAGATCCTTACAACTAAGGAGATCCTCCATCCTGGGTCTCCATAGTGTGTAATTTGTAGCAGTCAATTTTATCATGGCTCCGGATGATTCTTCCATTTTAGAATAATTAATTCACTAAAATGGAAATTGAATTTCAAAAAACCGAGCCCACCGTTACGTCCGGAACGGTCAAATTAGGTGGAATAGCCTCTTCCGGGGCTCAAAAATTCTTTTTATACAATAAATACTAAGCTTGGAAACTTTAAGGACTAAACTGCTTCTAAACTGTTCAGAAACCTAAGGGGGACTAAACTGAAACAAGGGTTATTTCTCACAAGAACTACAGGGGCCAAACTGATATTTCCTAGGGACTGAAATGTAAATTTCATAAACTCAGGGGGTCAAAATATAATTACCCGGAAATACAGGGGCCAAAATGTAATTTTCCACGATTTGCTGACGTGTCAGATGGGGTCCACAGTGCTGACGTGGCTCTGACGTGGCGTGCTGACGTGTCAGATGGGGTCCACAGTGCTGACGTGGCTTGATGACGTGGCGAGATGACGTGTCCGGCTGACGTGGCTTGCTGACGTGGCTATCTGCTGACGTGGCTTGCTGACGTGGCGAAAAGGTCGCTGACGTGGCTGATGACGCGGCGCTGACGTGGTCGTCTTCTTCCTTGGAATGGCGCGTGCAGCGCGTGTGGCGAGTGACGCCCACTCGCAGACCAGGTCGGAGGCGCGTGCGGCGCGTGCGGCTCTGGATGTCGGATCGGTCGCCGGAAAATTGCAGAATGATCAGGACGTCGTCACGAACACACTGGACACTTCAAATTCGAAATTCGATGACTTTCCGAAAAATCGAAATTTTCCAGAAACAGGGGACAAATTTTCTCTGAATTTTTCCTTTCTGTTCTGACGTTCCAGGAGCTCAACGAGGCTCTGATACCACTTGTTGGGATGTAATGATCAACTCAGAACAGAATTTGGGAGAAAAATTACTTGTATTAACAGAGAAAATTGTATTACAAGATTTATACAAAAACTCCCCTAAAATTTCTGGAGCTCTCCTGGCTCTCTCTCTGAATCCTAAACTCTCTGGTTTAGACTCTGGACTCTCTCTGGAATCTCTGTGATACATAAACAAGGCAGAATTCGTCCCATATTTATAGGAAAAATTCTGCATACAAATTCAAATCAAATTTGGCTACTTCTTTGATTTTCAAAATTGGAGGTGCCTAACAAATTTGACTCTAAATGCATTCACATGGGAGGGATTCTGGAAGCCATGCATGTCATGCATGAGCTCAGCAGAATTCTAGAACTCATGCATGTCATGCATGAGCTCATCAATATCAGCTTTGTGGATTATTTCGAGAGGTCATACTACGGTGTATCTGATATATCGATACATCAGTTTCATATAAACATTGGAAACGGACGTATGAAAGTTGGCTCTGACCCCTCCCCTCCTAATCCCACAGGGGATACCCTACCTCCCCGACTAATCCCACAGGGATACCACATGCGCTCCAATGCCAGATCTTGGGAGACATCATAGCGTAATCCAACAGTCCAGACTCGAGCTCAAGATATGTGGGGGATCATGCACCTAACCACATAACCTGGATATCAAACTTTGCCACTTGAACCAATGCCCTGTGGCCATCAAAGAGTAGATGTTAACACAATGTTAACATTATATATACAAGACGCAACATACTTATTGGGGAGCAAAAGTGGAAGACTAGCTATATGCATGCATCACGTGCGCGCACGTTTCAGAAATCTTTTATGTGATTCAACATTATCCAATTACCTTCTTAAAAAGATTAAGTGCTACTTCTTTTTTATGTGATTGAGAATTTATATATTTTCTTTAGTGATATTATCAGACCAAGTATATATACATACTCCCGCCTAAGAATTATATTATTGAAGGTACCACGAGTAATGTTGTATCTATAATTGATCTACGACCAACGTTCCATAAAATTTGAATTGGTGAAATATCACTATATTAGGAAAAATAAAAAAAATAAATGAAGAATATTAAATTATACGACATATTAATTACCCAACCATTGATATTTTACCAACTTAGATTATTGAAAAAAAAAATTGTAAATGAGTTGTAAGTATAATATTATTCATGTAGTACCGGATCATCAAGGGGTTCTGGATAATTACCCTTGTAATTAATTAATTTATAACTTATCGCATTTACAAGTCTTCTCTGATGCCTTGTAAGCTAAAGCAGCTAGCTACTAATGATGTAGCTTGGCTCCAAATTTTGTTTCTAGAGCTTGTTTATTTCTAGTTTGTGACAATATGTCTCGGTGTTTATATTGTCGTTTTTTTAGCTGTTTGCTGCATATCCATTAGAGTGTTTCATAAAGCACATGCTTATGTTCATCACTCTTAGTTCATTCGTTTCTCTCCAAGTATTTTTGTGTTTTAAAGGATAATTTAGTGTTTTTCCAAAAACTCTTATAAAATAATCATTTTCGAAAGAGAAATCCTTAAAATGACAGAATTTCTATCCTTGTATATATTTACTTTTAACAAATAATAATGCTATATTTATGAAGTCTTTATATAAAATATACAAGATTGATATAGCATTAAGTGAACGGTATACGAGATTGATGTGGCATTAAGTGAATGAAAAAATGAATATATAAATATTAATAAAACAAATGTTGATGAATAGTGTGACCTTGAATCAATGATGTTAATTAGTGATCAGTATTGATCTTTTAGTAGGAGTTATATTGTCAATCGATGCATTTTGAAGTAAGAAAACATATTAGAAGATACAAACGGCAATCTTAGTAGATCAGTTTACCAAATGAAGTTATCAGAAAGTTTGATTCATTTAAATTCGTTGTGAACATAACGGATAATCCCAATCACAAGCATATTTTGCAGTTTGTATTCATCCTGGAAATAGCCCCA
The DNA here is from genome assembly GCA_013180625.2 of Boswellia sacra. Lineage (NCBI taxonomy): Eukaryota > Viridiplantae > Streptophyta > Magnoliopsida > Sapindales > Burseraceae > Boswellia > Boswellia sacra. The sequence continues at coordinate 116,274 of SNVD02006993.1, read as the reverse complement.
TTAGCCATAGTAACATTCCGAAGAAGGATTTAATTACTCAAGGAATTTATCTTAATCAGCGTCAATATATCTAATCATCCAAACTATAAGGTTCTCTAATACGGAAATCGCCAATTATTCAAGCAACATCAAGGGCATGTTCACTGCGGGTGCCATTCTCAGGCATGGCCACAACCCTCTCTATAATTTTAATGAAAGATGCCACTAGAAGCAGTGGAGAAATTACCGGCGCCCAGAAGTCCCAAATCTGGGAAACATATTTAAATAAATTAAGTGGATGAATCGTATCCTGATCGAAGCACACGTAGAACAATATATCTTAGGGGAAGAGTGAAATTGAACTATTGAAGATTAACATGCTTATACAATGGTCAAAAAGCTCTGCAGTGAGGGGCTTTACAGAGTGATAGCGATGTTTAGAATCTGCACAAGATTATGATTCTTTAACATACAGCACTTGGATAAACCATACAAGAAAAATGGACATGCTACAATGCTAGGTCATGTATTAGGGGACAGCTTCTTAGTATTTTTTACTGCAGCCTTTGTAAGTATATCACAAATCTCTCTTCTTCGTTTTGCATTAATCTGGTTATTGTTGTTTCTCTCGCTATTGTTGTCATTGTCGATGTTGTTACCATCATCACTGTTATTGTTGTTGCAACCAATATCTCCAGAACTCCTACCTGCAACTCTCAGTGCTCCTTGAACAAAAACCTTTAACCTCCATGATATTGACTCGCTCTGTTGATTTTTTTAAAATAATAATAATAAAAATTAAAATATAAGAAAACGTAAATGTAGGAGATGTGATCTTTCATAAAGAAATTGACAAGTAATATTATACAACATTTTCAAGTGCAATATGGAATGTTGACCTGAGCGTCCATGTCTATGTTCACTTCTTGTGCGCAGCTTGGAAGCTTGGGTTACTTTCAGCAACTATTATATCCAATGCCTTACCAGGATCTTCAGGACATAATCTAGTGGGAGCTGTCCCAAGTTTTTTCTTCTCTTCAGTTGATATTTTTCTGAAATTGGGCAACCACAATTGGCATTGATTGAATAACAATATACCAGCATTGGAATTAAGAGCTCAGAATGCATGCAAAAAGCAATATCAAAGAATTGTTATGCATTCATACAAAGTGTACAAATTAAATAAATTTGAGAAATTATTTTTGAGTTATTATAGAGCCAACACGAAGCAAACTTCAATTTTCATGCTGCTGTCAGGTACACAATAGATGAACCGATGGAAAACATATTTAGCTAATATGCTGAAGATAAGGGTTCAATCCCCTTAGGGCCACCCAATTAGCAACAAGTTTAAAACTCAATGAATAAGTGAAAGATCAAGGCATTTCTCAGATTTCTGGGCATATACACACACAGGACAAGAGAGTTAAGGATAACCCTTTCTTATTTCTCTTACCTAATATCATTTAAAGCAATCAATTTGAATATAGAAGTTGCATTTAACATTGGTTGTTATACCAACCTGCACTTCTGAACCACCATTTCTCTGAGTTTCTCCCATTGCATATCAACTTCATTAAGCTGCGAACAGTTCAAAATTATGATGTTAAAGAAGGCAAAAGAGAGAAACCCATATAAGGCTAACTTTTGCTAGAACACTTATGCCAGTACTCCTTGCATGTAAATGACATCATAAAGCTGAATACTACTTAAATTTAAGTTGTTAGACATTCCACAGAGTACACTTTACATAATGACTAAACTTTTAACCTTAAAGGTAATTTAATAAAAGTTCAAGCAGTTCTTAAACTTACAAAAAGCTTGCTATCAAATTGTTGATGCCCAAACTTGGCCTGACCTTAGATAAAAAAAGCCATGGGGTTATAAAGTCAGAGAAAAACTACCATAAAAGCACATTGGGAAGTTTACCAGTGGGTCCTCTTTGATGCTTCAATCAGCTAAAATGTCTTATAAGTGTAACTTTTGCACCAAGCATTTTTGTTTAGCATGCATACCTTGAGACTTGGGTAACCCTTAGTATTTATAAAGTCTTTCCTCAATAATGTAAGACATATTCTAGGGAAATTTTCCCTGTTTCTTATCAGCACTGTAATATTTAGGCTGCTGGGCTCAACTACAATCTTATATATCTATTTTCCAGAGTTTGCTGCTTAAGGGAAACGTACTGTCAGGTTGTATCTCAAGTGGCAACCATTTCTATGAAGAAACAAACAGTTGGAGACAGACTCATGAGATAGGAGGTTGCAATCTGGAGATTCTAGTAAGACTGCTAAACGATTCAAACAGCAAAGAACAACGAAAAGGAGAAAAGGTCAAGGGTTTTTCCCATATAACTTTAATTATGAAAACCAACAACCTTCTCATCTAATGGCTAAGATGTAACAACCTTCTCATCTAATGGCTAAGATGTGAGCTTGTGATCCACATGATAGCTAGCTAGAGTTAAAAGCCCAGGTCTGTAGAGATAAAATCCCATCCAATTTTGTCACTTCAAAATTGAAGTGTTGGAAGGCTACCGTTGGACAAAATATAAAGCCAAAAATTCAGAGTTCGCAGGCATCCCATGATGGATTCCAAAACAAGTTGGGCTTAATTAAATGGATAAGATTAGTCCAACACTGCATGGTGAGTCCCACTACTAAAAGTTTATTACCTGCTTTCCTAGAACCAGGAGATCAAGACACATGGCTACCCATATCTCCCCTCTCTTAAGACTTGAGCACCATTTGAGCAAAGACCTTCTTAAAATGCCATAAAGCACCACAACCTAGAATGCAATCCACTAACTGACAAGGACCTAAAATAATAGCAAAAAATCTTATAAATGACAAAGTATTTCCCAAGGTCTATGTACACATATCAGACTAAATAATTGTCAAAAAGAAGTTGTAATCATAAGACATTTTTATCTAAATTAACTTCAAAGAAGCTTCATCGATAATCTCACCAACATTCTTTCACAATAGGTTTTCTATAATTAACAGTTCTAGAAAAAGTTAACCTCCTTCGATGTTATCTGAGCTCAGTCTACGTTTGGGAATTAATACGAGTTATTTTTGTACAAAAATAGAAAGCAGAAATTTAACGACATACTTCACTGCTTAAATTCCTAGCCATGTTGGCATGAAAAGCCTCCTGATTGAGTTGCACATCTTGTTGTGGCTTTGCTTCCTCCTCTTCTTGTCCTTTCTCCTAAAAGTACACAAGGAAACCATCAAATGATGCAGAGATAATAAAACAAGAGACAGGAAAGTACCTTCACAGAGAACAAGTATAGCTAAATGCACCCATAAAATTACAATATAAATGTAAAATTTTATGGTACCAAAATGTTCTTAATTGAAATTACATGTTTTTATACCCGAAAATCCTCCAACCTCCCCAAAGAATTCACCGAGTTTTAAACTAAGGTTATTTCCAGACCTCAAACCTTGGGAGCCAGAAAACCTGTTGAGTATAATACGTCAAGAAGGTGGCCCCAAGGGAATTTAAACCCTTAACCGCTTCCTTTTATATATATATGACTTGCCAAATGCAATAACGTCATTTTTTTTTTCTAGTTTCTCAAAACTTTGTCGATTGTTTTTGTGTACAGACATATATAAGTTCTTTTTCTTTTTCTCTTTTTGTTACTTACACAATTAAAGCATAACTCAATGAAAAAATGAAGAGCTTGACAAATTCTATTGAATTCAGGAAAAAAATAAATAAATAAAATATTTACAGAGAAAAGTAGTCAAAAGCTTACAATTCCCCATTGAAGTTCATTCACCTCTCTTCATGCAAAGGGATCCCCTTTGTTTATGTATGATTCTTTAAGAATGGAGAAAAAAAATGACAAAAAATGCTTGTCAATGTAAAGACGGTAATTTTTTGGGATTTGGAAGAGTATGCATAGTAGAAATAGAAATTTTAAATTTTAGTAATGGTTGTATAAAAGATCAAGTATTGGGAAAGGGGGGAATTCTAGGTTATCAAACAATCCTCATCCCAAAAGTACTACTAGTGAATATCAAAATCAGTCAGGGACCAAAAGGCTGTTTAAACCCAAGAGTTGGACTTAGTGGTAAAAGCCTTTGATCTCATCAGTGAAGTCAAAGGGTTCAAACCATCTTGGCTCCACGTCCTTTAGCACATACACACGCCACAAGTTTCCTGAGTAATAAACTTGTAAGTGTGGCTATAGATATAAAATATAAATTAGTTAATTAATTTTAAAGAAAGCATATGAGACCAATTGTCTTGAGTTAAAGACACTTGTCAGTTAAGATGTTTACATCATTTTCTAATCCAACACTAGAAAAATTAAGATTTTTTTTCCTTAATTAAAAAATAAAAATGGTTTTTATTTGAGAAAAAATGTCTTAGCATTTTATCTTCTAAAGCCTTTTTTTTGTCTTTAAATGACATATCTTATTGTCCTTTCTTCTTTCACAAAACCTCTTCATCTATCACTAAATCCTTCTCCACTCTACTTTCTTAACTTCTAAAAGTCCGACTCTCATTCCAATATACATATATTCATATATCAAAATACACACACACACACACACACATATGGATTTGTGTCTAGTCGTGTCAAAAGATCCCAACCCATATATGCATTCACACACACACACACACACACACACACACACACAGACATTCATTCAGCAATCTAGTTTCAAATTAAAAATTAAAAGCAACCTAATGAAAAATGGTGATACAATATAACTAGATTTACCTCTTCCACAACTTTTGGTAAAAGTTGCAGCCACTTCTCTTCAAATTTATCCTTCAAAGATTTTGCCATTACATGGGCATCATTTTTTCATCATTGCATTCTTAAAAACCAACCTGACATCAGCACATATCTCCCTGACATTCTTGTAACCAATACCATCTTTACCATCCATCTTATTCTCAATTGTACTGAAGTCCATAGGCTTTTCAATAACCTGGCATAGAAAACCTACAACATATTAAATGAGAACCGTGGAAAACTTGTTCAAAAATTAAATTTGAGTAGATACAAGTTGAAGGCAGTTACATATACGTCCACAGGAAGTTGACCTAGAAAATCAAATTGCATATATACACATTCAAGCTTAGCATTTACGTTTCCTTATTTCTTTTTCAGCTAAAAATCTATCAATAGAATTAATAAGTGGCATACCTACTTTCAGTAAGAAATAAGCACATTAAATTTTCAAGGATTCCAATTAACATCAAGTTCAAAAGGGAAAATTGACAAAAAAATGAGAAAGATTCAAAAGTGAGAAACCTTACCTCATAATAGTCATGCAGCCCAAGACCCTCTACGTCTACAGGATGCATGAAAGGCCAAGCCCACTTGTGCTGAGTGATCTGAGACATGACAAGTAAAGCAATAAACTATTAATTACCCTTGAGAAATGATTTCGCCATTAGCTGAATCCCAAGCATTCTTATGAGGTTCCACATAAAAGATATCCAGATTTTAGGCAAAAACTATATACTTTTTTGAGACAACAGATAAGAATACAAACATGACTGTTCACAAATGCAATGGTTAACTTCATCTACATGAATTTAATATTAACATCAAATATGATGAGACATTTTTCTTTCTAGAATGGACCTTGCTCTCCAAATGTGATATATTTGGTTTCTTACACTATCAAGCTTCATCTTGTTCTCACTCAAAACAACAGTACTTTGGTAACCACAGGATGATCCACAAGAAAGGTGGCAGGATTCAAACCTATGGCCAGCTTGACCCTGGCCTGCTGGGTTGGGTGGCGGGGTTAGCACCCCTCGTCGTCTCTGTAAATGAAACAGAGGCAAAGCGCCATCCAAGCCATAACCTTGTCTCCCATACCCCTCTTCTGGTTATGCCATTACCAATCAGGGTAACACCGGACCAGCAGCTCCTTTGTCCCATAATCTTGCAACTAACCTCTAAGAAAGATTTAAGATTCATTACCACAATCACGCTTTTCATTTATAAAATATATTTGAGTACAACTCATTTAAATTTGTTAAGAAAATAGTGCAAATATTCCTATTCTTTAGTTTTTCTCTCCTTTTTCAAGAAATGCAAATGTCATTTATGAAACATATCATCCTCCTACAAGAATTAGAAGGAGCATATAACAGTCAGAGGTAAATGTGAAGTAAACAAGAGAAGTTCGTGCATGAGGACAATAAGCTCTACAATCTGACAATCTTAACTGGACTCTTTAAACTGCAGCTTAGAATGGCCAAAATAATCCAGTGAGCTGTTTCTAAAATTAGCTGATCTTAGGATCCATCAACAACAAATGATCTGAAAGCCTATAATTAATGACCCAAATGGAGATCCTCAATGCAACCCACACAACTAGAAGGTGACTTCAAGATAAGAAAATACAATATATCATTCTGGGACCCCCAAACAATCATGTGTGAAGGTTTAAGAGCAATATCAAATGCAAACAGAAAAGAAAAAGCAGGAATCTAACCTCTCCATGGTCTCCAATAACCTGACAATGGCATTATCACTAAATGTGTGCTTCTAGGGCTATTCCTTTGGATAAAAAATGCACCAAAACTTTAAAATTTTTCAGAAAAATGGCAATAATAAGCCCATCTAGCTTTTCATAATAAATAAAATGATTCCAGAATGATTATTATTTGATAAGAAAGGTTACAGAATAAAATTTTCTATCAGGTGCCAATAAAAAGGAAAGTCAGGGACTATGGTGAAACCCCATATCTGATTATCACACTGGTAACGAAGAATGGATTTGGAAAAACTAATGAGTCCTCTTCCATAAAACATATAGAATTATCAACAGGGAAGAAACCAAGATAACAAAAGTCCAGTTTACCTTGGGATGTAAACATGATAAATCCACAACAGCTAAGCCAACAGTGGAAAATATAAATATACAAAGAAATAACTTCCAAAGTAGGCATGTCTAATAACAGCCTGAGTTTTGGTGCTTGCCTGACGAAAAATGGAACCAAACTGGCACTTACTCTGTTCGTTTATGAATCCAAATCCTATTTTCTATGCTATACATTTTACAATGCAATTTACATTCAATCTTAACCACATATTCTTTTCAAAATTCAAAATAATTCAAAATCAACCACATATTCCTAAATTCAATTGAAAACAAAAATACCGGATTCATAAACGAACACACCCAAGCTCTTGCATTCTCCTCCTGGCAGCTTCTTCTCTAAGTGCTGCATCCTGCTGCTGCTTCTCAATAGAAGCAATATGTCTGTCCTTCACTTTCTCCTTCATAAATGAGCTACTTTTCGAAGTTTTTGGTTGAGTATTATCCATAGTTGAGAAGAATTGTTCAACCTCATTCAATTTTTTCTCAAGCTGCAAGTCAAAAAAAGAACTAAACAAGTCATTGCCACAAAGAAGAAGGCAAACTTAAGAAGCATAATGAGACAGCTGCATCACAAAAACATCTATAAATGAATCATGGGAATACGGATGTCTGTTAGAAAACGTGAGAGATATCAAAGCCAGATCTGCCTTCACAATTGATTAAAGCCTTCGGTTTACTTAGGGCACACCATCAAGACTATAAAACAGAATCATCATAAGAGTTGATAGAATTATACTAACAAGTCATTGCAATTTTTTCCTGTAAAATATTTTGTTAACATCCCTGAAAATGGAACTAGTAAACGAAATATTAGCCCAACATATCCAATTCAAAGAAACTTAAAACTTGTGTATCACACAATTAATGGTTTGTTTGCCTGAGTGAAGCAAATTGAATCTTCAAACTTTTACTAGAAATTACCAGAGGCCTTGAAAAGCCTGGACATGACAACAGGGAAGGCTGAAGTTACAGCTAGTGATAACAATGCTAAAGGCAACAAATGGTGAAATTAATGTGATCACGCACGCTGATAAAAAATTCAAGCGGAATGCAAATGAAACTGAGGGTGAAAGGAGGGAACATAATTGCAGTAACAAATTTTTTGACAAGATGTAGCTCAAAAGAGCAGGTGTTTACAAAAGAATCGATAAGTTTCGCATGGCTGATGCTGGCATTGGTGGTGAAGGGCTATTGAAACTTTGGCACAACATCAACATGACTCTGAAAATTGAAGGAAATGCTGAGGAAATAGGATTGACAGTGGGATTGGTAGTCAAGAAAATTCATGCATGTTGAATAGTTGTGGCAATGATAATTAGCCAGAGGTTGAAGTGGTGATTAGTGCTAATTGCAGCACTACTGGTAGTGACAGATTTGGTTATAAAGTGGACTCCCTCACCACTATGAAAGCAAAAAGCTTAAGGAAGTATAACCACTCTATGCAAAAACGGTAAAGAGAAAAAGAAATAGAAGTCCTTGAATCCCGATATAAACCAGGCCCGCTGTGGACAAAAATAAACCATACAAAAATCACCAACACTCCTTCCCAATTAAGATGACAGACCAACCAAAAAAAAAAAAAAAATACTCTTGAAATCAACCGAAGCCCACACGCTATCCCAGAACACCAATATCTTCTTTAAAAATTTAAATTAAAAGAAAAAAAAATGAAAGACAAAAAGAAAATCATATAGAATAAAAAAATATGGGTAGGAATGTATAAACAAGTAGATGAAGATGAGAGAAAAACAATCAAATTCTAAGTCAGTTACTTTTTCTATTATATCATAAAATAATATAAAAACTCACCTGAGAAACTTTCTGGAATATATCGTCAATGCTTGTGGTAAAATCCCCAACTTCCTTTCCTAGTCCCTCATTACTTAAATCTAGATTTGACGCAATTGTTGGATCCATCATCTGAGACTGAATTATTGTGAACAATGAGAGAAACAAAAAGTAACAAAACGACGCAGCATGGAAAACAAAAATGATCATACCAACAATATAATAATAATAATAATACAAGATAAGCAATCAAGAAAATTATTATAAATTAAAAAAAAAAAAACCCTTTATGCTTCAAAGTGTCGTCATTTCATCTACTAGTTTCGTCTATTGGAAATTTTGATGAGAAAATGAGCAATCAACAATCAGTTCCGATAACCAAACAAAATTGGGTATTAAGAATTCCAAGTTTCAAAGGAATCACCTGCAACTGCAACTGCAAATGCAACTGGAACTACTGCTTCATAAACGTAATCTTTCTGTCAATGGCTGGCAGAGAAGGCGAGCAAGAACCTAAACGAAATTGCATAGTTTTTGTGTAAATCGTAATCTTGTTAATAATTGGTTATTGAAAGGCCATTTAGGCTCAGCACAGCTGAGCTTCTCTTTTGTCTTTTGAACGGCCCAGTTTATGATTTTCTTCTATGTTTTTTTTTTTTTAACCAAAACCAAAAATTCATTTGTCTTCCGATTTAGGGTTTTTATATTTATTTTAATAATTTTAAAATATTAGTGAATTTTGAATCGTAGCTGCTGAGATCTGTATAGTTTTATCAGCACCCAACTTTTTCAAAACAGTTAAATGAAAAATATATTCAAGAATTTCTTCCCGGAATTATGGAAATTAATAAAAGCAATGTCATAAAAAATAAAAATAAAAATATATTAAAAAATTCTTCTCTTAATTATGAAACTAATAAAGGATTTACGCCACTTTCATAGGATGGAAGGTTACCTGTGTTTCAGTAAGCCAATAATTTCATAATTTTTAATCTCATCTTACTGTTATCTTTTTAAAATAATAAATAAAAATTTTAAAAAAATTGCAATAACATTTTTTTTATATAATAGGATGTAAGGTTACATGATGATAGTACAGACCTCCCATAAAAATTTTCATGAAGTTCAAAGGATTTACATAAATTCTTAAAAATTTTCAAAGATTTGTAATTAGGGAATCTCTTAACTTGAAGTGTGTAATTAGAAACAAATTTAAATCTAAAACGAGCAAAAAAAGAAAAGAAAAACAAAAGCCTTGATTATTAAGTTAGTCTTATAAAAAAAGCTCAAACAAACTCTATAGGTCTCGCCAACGGAGGTATCTACAGACTAGGGATGGTAAAACAATCCAGAAAATCCGGTCATGCGGAGTCGGAGAATTACTCAAAAAATCGGGGTAATTGGCCGAGGTCGGAGTGCGATTTTTCTGCCCGACCGGGGCCAGGGCAGAGATGCCGGGGCTGGGGACCTGGAATTGAACCTGGGGTGCGTAATTAAATTAAAAAATTATATCAATTTGATCCATCAAATTTATATTCTTAAATATAACCCTTTAAACGACATCCTCTATTGTCTACAATTCACTTGCCATTTGCTTCAACCCGTAAATATAAGGCCGTTAAGTATGATGCAAAAAAGGAAAAAAAAAAAGCTAAAACATGCAACTTGCCAAAACGCTCGACAAAACTCGATGAGATCAATAGTGCTCGACACCACTCGACATGTAAGTGTCGAGTGTCAGATTCATCATCCGACACTCGATGTCTTCAAAATAGACTGATATCGAGTATCGGTTGTAAATCCGACACGACTCGACATGTAAGTGTCGAGTGTCAGATGATGCATCATCACTCGACATGTACGTGTCAAGTGTTAGATTCATCATCCGACAATCGATGTCTTCAAAAATAGACTGATATCGAGTGTCAGTTGTGAATCCGACACGACTTGACATGTAAGTGTCGAGTGTCGGATGATCGTGTCGAGCTCTATCAAGCGCGTCGAGTTTTGTTGAGCGTTTTGGCAGGTTGTTTGTTTTAGCTTTGTTTTTTTGCCTTTTTGCATAATATTTAACTATGACGGCCTTGTATAGTTAAATATGATGCATGATGTCAAGTGTCGTATTCCGTCGAGTGTCAGATTTTATATTGTCGTAAATTAAATTTGGTATGTTTTTATTGTCGGATGTCGGATGAACCATGTATCCAACACTCTACATATCGGATGAAAGCTAGTGTCGAGTGTCAGATGTATCATCCGACACTCGATGTCTTCAAAAATAGACTGATATCGAGTGTCGGATACACAACTCAAGTTTTAATCTCGGGTTATTGGAAAACTCGGACCCATCTGGGGTACCCGGACCTCGAAAAAAAATTCTCAGAAATTTCCTGGGATCGGGTTTTGTAATTGATGGTCGGGGCCGGGGACCACCGGTCCCAGCCCTGGATTTTGCCATCCCTACTACAGACTAACTCCCTTACTTGTATTGAAACCAGCAAACAGAAGTAAGATTAGACCCAAGAATGCAGAGCAATAGTGCTTAATTTCACAACTATAACCTTTTAGTTAAGGGATATTGTTAATTCTTTATCTACATAACAACTAGCCCAAAAATTCAAAGTGAAAAAGAGTGAAAATAGAACACAACATATATTCAAATCACGTCAAAAATAAATGTACTTCTACATTCATTTTATTGCTACTCATGCAGCAACTCCTAACACTCTTGTCATTGACACTCGAAACAGTTTTTTTATTCACAGACACAAGTTTCCCAACTGGCAATTGAATATCAAGATTCCTCCAAAACTTGATGATTTGGAGACATCTTTGGAGGACAATTTTAGCAGCGTAACCCTTCTCCCTCATTTGAAGGCAAATTTGCGAAAGATTATTTGTCGCAAGTGTAACCAAGTATAACAAACCTCTACCTGTCAAAGAGTTTGTCAACAATAGGTAGAATCTTATCAATAACATGCCTGCCATTCTCCTCTCTAGCCCAAGCTGAGGTAATTCCTTTACAGCCTTCTTCATGTGCTTCTAGTGTGTTAAGAGTTACTTTCATTGCATAAGGATTGATATCAATGGCAATATAGTGTACCCCAAAATGTTTTTCCCTAATCATAAGTGTTAGAGAAGTGATAATGTATCCACTACCACAACCCACTTCCATGCATAAAGTAGGACAATAGCCTAACAAATTAATTCGGTCAGCCAAAAGTGCATCGACTAGCGCAAAAGAATCCTCACATAGTTCATAAACCTCTGGATGTGAACTGACAAGGTGGATTTGGGCAATTTTCTAGGATATCTTGTCAGAAACCTAAAATAAGAGATACACACACACACACACACACACACACACACACACACACACACATATATGAACATAAAAATTGTAAAACACATTAAAAGACTTCTTACTATGAATACAAGACTTGCTACAATGAACATAAAACGCACACAAAAGGACTTGTTACTATTACTGAGGAATTGATAGAATACATAAAGACTTGTTGCTACGCATAATATGGGATATGCATATTATAGAAAGCATTGTTATGATTAACATAAAACTTAAAATGCACTTAAAACTTTTTGTTGCTATTACATAAAATTAAAAGAATACATAAAAAGACTTATTGCTACACAACTATATAGGGCTATGCATATTAATGAAAGGATTTTTTTTTCTTCCTAGGAAACAAAGAAGCTCAAAGTTTCATTTCATCTCACATAGGGGAAGCGCAAAAAAAGGCAAAGCATGAAATTCAACAAGCTAGTTTGTTCATAGCTAGAGTTAAGGGCTTCTTATTTCTCATAAGGACATTCATTCTTGTTACAATATATGTGTTGGTGTCAACGTGCATGTGCCATGCATATGTTATTTTGTACAACTTTTGATAAAACTAGAATATGATTTTGTTTCTTATTTTACTGTTTCTAGAAGTATATTTTAGGACGTATTTGGTTTACAATCACTATAAGAAAAATGCTCATATTTGACATTTTTTGACCGCCACGTAAGTATATATTTAGCGGTCTTGAAAGCGCCACCAATGGCACCGCCAAATATGGTCAATTTGGCGGTCGGTCAACTTGCTAAATATGCACCTGACTATACTTGGTGATTTTTGACCGCCAAGTATAAATCTCAACCTTGATTATATTGATGTAGATGTTGATGGAAATTTTTTCTCATCCAGACCTTTATTTAATTGTAAATCAGTTTATTGAATATGGAATGTTTAACAAAATTATTATTACTAAAAGTTTAAGAGTAAAATTTTTTTACCCAAAATAATCCAACCATATGCTAAACAAGCTTTTGAAAATTTACCAAAAGGTCATATGGTAGTTTAAACTTCCTTTCAGTAGCACCTGAATGGGATGAAGTAACATTACTCTATACTCAAGATCACTTGAATAAAGGTTGTAAATATTTTACAAAATATTTACCTGGATTCAATTCCACTATCATGAGTTATGAACAGTATAGCTCAAGAGATATATATATTCAGTCTAGCAAGAGTGGGATATCAGTTGTATTGGAGCAAAAAATCAAGACCATCAGAGCCTACCAGTTGTACAACCACAGGACAAGATCAAGCATGACTGAAGCACAATTAATCACAGAAAACAGAAGTCTAGAACTTATCTCTCAAATTCCACTTTTAGTCAAAAAGGATGTAACAATGCCAGCTAAAATGGAGGAAATCATTAATTAAAAAGCAGAGGAGGCAATTGAAAGACAACATGTTTCGAGCTCAGACAGTGATGAAAGTCAAATGTCTCGATAAAAGTAGAAATGCATAAATGTAAAACAGTCCAGAAGGACATGGAATAGCATAGCATTTTTACTATTAACAACAATCCAAGGATAAGATACCTTTAAGCAACTCCAAAATACCCTAGGACACGTAGGGTTCTTATCATGAAGGCTTAGGATCATAGGCATAAAAGATCTCCATTGATATGAGGTATTTTAGTTAGAATTCAAAAGAAAATCCATGAGGCCTTAGGTCTAAAATGGACAATATCATACCTACATAGAGTTTTGTATGGTTTAGAGTTCTAACAAAAACTATACAAAGGCTTTTCTAGAATATGTAAAGAGATAAGGGATAAAGACTTCCCACCACGTGGACAAGCTTTCCCTCATTCTCTCTTTGTATAAATACTTGGTCTTAGATTTGTTAGACATACCTCTCACTTGGCTATTGTTCAGTTATAACATTTTTTTTTTAACCGAGGTGTCCGGGCCAACTTACGTGCACCACGACTAATCCTCAGAGGAGACTAGCGCAACCACAACCCACTGTCACGATCTCCCACTTAAATCATGGAGGAGGCCATTGTGGAGACTCGAACCCAGGACTTCACCATTGGTGCTGTACCAACTCCATCCTGACCCGCTTCACCACTTGAACCAACCCATTGTGGGTTTTTCATCTCTTCACTTTATAACATCTCTTCACTTTATATCACAATGCACAAGCGAACTCCTTTCTATCTTTCTTTTCTTACCTAAGTTTTGTTGTTTGTAATAGTGTAATCAATCACTACAAGAAATTTTAAAATACTTGACACATTAGTTTTTATATATTTGACCATTTTTTGTAAAACCGTAAAGTATGATGTACCCAAAAAAAGTCAACATAATTTTTGCTTATATTTGACACTATTAATTTCATTTTATTTACGAATTTGCCATCCTATATATATTATGTTTTCATTCCCTCTTTTTCTTTTGCCCTAAATCGATTTCCCTCCACTCTTTCTGTCGTTCCCTCGCTTTCTCCTTATCTCCCTCGCTCGAATCCCTTATCTCCCTCACTCGAATCCCTTATCTCCCTCACTCGATCAATCTTTCTCTTTTTCAATCGACTCTCAGCAGCTCAATCCCTCATCTCCCTTGCTGCCTATTCACCGGTATCTCTTCCTCAATCCATCACTCAGGTCGATCGGTCTGCACTGGTTTCTCCATCTTAAAAGTTTTTCTCAAGTTCATGTAAGCTTCTCTCCTCTCCTCTCTCTCTCTCTCTCTCTCTCTCTCTCTCTCTCTCCCTCTCTCGCTCTCCATTCTCTTTGATTTTCCTGGTGCAGTGGGTTTTTTTTTCTTTCTTATTTCTGGCGGGTTTGCTACAGTTTGCATGTGTGCATCGGGAAGGAGAAAAGGGCTTTCGGAACTTTTGTATTTTCTTTTGTAATCTTTTGTATTTTTATGGATTTCTAATTTTCTTTCAGGGCAAAGGTGAAAGGCGTAAATAACATCTTAAAAGTTTTAAATCATTTTAAAATTTTTATAATTTTTTTCAAAACTCAAAATTTTATCGGCCAAGAACTCTCTTGGATACCAGGAGAGTCGATGTTTTAAAAAAAAAAAAAATTTTACAGCCACTAAGTCATTACCCTTGCAAAAATCAGTCTTAAAAAACTTAATTATTGTTTGCTGAGAGTCATGGGTATGAACACGCTATTACTTTTTTTTTGGAAAGTCTCTGCTAGAGTAATAGTAAAATACCTATTTTTTTAAATTACTTTAAAATGTTTTTAAAATCTCTAAACCTTTTGGATAAAATTTAAGCCTAGTAACCGCAAGTTAACTTTTTTATATAAGTCATTTTATGTATTTTCTTCTTATGAATCCAATTTCTAATACAGACAGTAATATTAAATTTCAGGTTCTAAAAGATTTCAGAACTCATTTTAAGAAACATCAATTTCAATTTAGAGAATTTATCAAAGTAATAGTTACTTTACATGATAAAGATCTTAAACAATATCTGGACAGTCACCTTGAAGAAAATCAGTGGTATTTACAAAAATTAGAATGCTCAATGCAATAGAACAGGTCATATTAGCTCTAGAGTTTGAGTTGAACCTTTAATTTAATATTTGCTAATTGCATGTACAGTATTTATTAAAAAAAAAAAGTAATAGCACAAGGGAACATCAAACTGGTAATCAAATAGTGTTAGAATTAGAAGATATTTTAAAAGAATTAGAACAAAGACTAGCATATCAAGTAATCGTCAATTGTTGTAAAGTCGTTTATAAACAGACAAAAGAGCAAATTGAAATTACAAAAGAAAAATTAACAACTGTTTATGAAAGACAACAAGAAATTGTCAAAGATTATAGAAAAGTTGAAACTATAAGGTGACGACACCTATTTTAACCTAAAGATTCATGTTTTCAGAAGATTTAAAGCAAAGATTTATATGAATAAAGAATTAGCTTTAGGACTTGTATGGTATAGCTTAGTTGACCCTAAAAAAGAAAGGCAATTAAAGAAAAAGAATAGGAGAATTAGAATTTAAAAAGTTAAAGGCTAAAGGAGTCTTAACAGATAATAAAAATGGTTAGGAGTCCAAAATATATTGTTTGATAATTTTAAGAATAGTCTTTCGCCTGCTGAAACTTGAAATGATTTAGATGTCAATCATTTACAAAATAGAGAAATATTTATAAATCAAAATCTAGAGATAAATAAAGAATATAATAGATTCCTAAATTTATTAAACACTATTGAAACTAGAATATTAGAAATAGAAAATTATAGGGAAAATTGAAAAAATGGAGGCAATTAGGAGTCCTTAATAAAATTTGGACACATTATAAAAAATTTTCATGCCATAGACACTTTCTTGACAAAAAGACTCAATTACCCTTAACCTTATTTATGTAATTGAATTTAGAAAAAAATATGCATAATTCTCTCTCATCTTCTTTCTCTTTCTCATCATTTCTTTCTGTATTTCTAATATATCTCTTATATTTTTCTCTCTTCTTTCTATACTTTACTGCATTTTCTTCATCTTATTTATTATCAAATATATTCATCAACTTAAGTTTTAAAAGGAGAAGAAAGAAGGCAAGAGAGAAATAACCAACGGTTTGATATCCGATAGCATGAAATCTGACACTCGACAGCATGAAAATCCGACACTTGACATAATCTGACACTTGACAACATTAAATCCGACACTTAAAGACATGAAAGCCGACACTTGACAACATGAAAATCCAACACCCGACATAATGAAAATCCTACACCCGACATAATCCGACACTTGACAACATTAAATCCGACACTCGACAGCATGAAAATCTGATACTCGACATAATCCGACACTTGACAACATTAAATCCGACACTCGACATAATCCGACACTTGACAACATTAAATCCGACACTCGAAGGCATGAAAACTGACACTCGACAATATAAAATCCGACACTCAACATAATCCGACTCTTGACAACATTAAATCTGACACTTGAAAGTATGAAATCTGACACTTGACGATATAAAATCTAACACTCTACAGCATAAAATCGACACTTGACAACATTAAATCTGACACTTGAAAGCATGAAATTCGACACTTGACGATATAAAATCTGACACTCTATAGGACAAAATCGACACTTGATGGCATAAATTGACGCTAGTTTTGAATAAAAGAAGAAAGTGCAGGAAAATATGAGAAGAAGAGAGAAGAAGATGAGAGATATATTGGAATTGCAGAGAGAGAAAAAGTGAAGAGAGAAGAAGATGAAAATTTTTTATTTGTTTTATTGTTACTGCAACAGACAGGTATAAAAATATGAAGAGGTAAGTGCAGGGAAGAGATAAATGAGGCATTTCGGAATAAATTGAATTATTAAGGGTAATTGAGTCTTTTTGTCAAGAAAGTGTCTATGTCTATGGCATGAAAATTTTTCAACATGTATCCAAATTTCATCAAAGACCCCTAATTGTGTCCATTTTTTCAATTTTTCTAAAATTATATAGAAGAATTAAAGTGAATTAAATATTAACTGCCAAATGCAATAACATGATTATCTTTCAAGTTGCCCAAAACTTTGTTGATTTTTCATTTAAAATCAATGACTAACATCTTCAAAAGCATTTCTCAAAACTTCAAGAAGCTTGGACAAGATGCTAGAACAGTTTTCAATTAGGATTGGCAAAAACCCGGTGCTGGGCAGGGGACCTCGCTCCCCGTCCCCGGCCCTGGCAAGGAATTCAATTCCCCGTCTCTGGAAATTTCCCCGAAAATTTCGGGGCCGGGGAATTTAATTCCCCGGGTTATTTCCCCGGTTTTTATTTTTTTAGTTTTCTGTTATGGATTAGTTAGTACTTGTATTTTTTTTCATGTCTCTCACTCAAAATGGGCTTGTGGCTTGCTGGTAGTGAGGGTCCTCTGTTTGCCTTTAGTTCTCACGTTCAAGTCGCCCCAACTCCTATAAATGGTTATATTTTTTTTCAGTTAATATTGTGGTTATAAATTTTTTCTTATTGAGTTTACCGGCTAATAAGTAATAAATGAGTCTTTCTTGAACCAAGGTTCAAGTCACCCCATTAACACATGTTTTTATTATTTTTGTTAATATTATATTTACACTTTGTTCTATTGAATTAGACATTGCTTTTGCACATATTAATTTTTTATGAAATTATTAAATCTAGCTTTGTTATATTTATAAAATACAAATACTTCTATAAATTTTTTATTAAGTTAGTCAATTATTAACTAAAATATCAATGATGAAATTATTAAATCTAGCTTTGTCATATTTATAAAATATAAATACTTCTATAAATTTTTTATTAAGTTAGTCAATTATTAACTAAAATAACATAAACACATGATGCGTTCGAAACTAGCAAGTATACTAGTCGCACAAGTAATAAAGCGATAAGTAGATATCGTTCCCACGAGGATTGATTCTAATTGAATTTGTTATTCAAAAGCAACAACAGAATAAATGGGGGGGTTTTGTTGATGGATTAACTAAATGAAATATTAATGTAAATGCACAATAACACAACATAAAGTAAAATGGAGTGAAAAATCAATGAGAGACACTTGGTTAAGGGTTCTTTCTCTGCCACAAGATATGAATTTGTGAATTAACATAGAATTGTAATCCAATTACAGCATTGAAGTTATCAACCGTAGATAACAACAAGCTCTGTTATCCCAATCTTTCCTTACTTTGTTGTTAAATAAAACAAGCTCTTTATTTAATCTCTATCCATTAAACAACCTAGAACAAGTTCTCTAAGTTTAATTCAATAGAAGCATTACGATGAGAAAGATAGGTTGATCTAAGCAATAATCACACAAGTTCGGATTATTTAACCTAGGTTGTATTTTCCAATTGCAATCTCTGATCACAATTTTGCTACTAATGATTGGAAATTCATGACAATTACGGATCAAGATTTCTAATCTAGCAATAGACAACAACAGATTATATTCAGTTGGCCATTCCAAATACAATCAGTAAGCAATCATAAGCATTAGATATGGGAAAATACAAGCAACTTCAATTAGAGAATTGGATAACAATTTCTTACACAATAACTCACAAAATCCATATCAAGGGCTTTGAAATCACCCTCAACCAATTCAGATTTAGTTACACATATTCAATCAGAATAACAAATACAATACAGAGAAATTCCAGAATTGAAAAGGAAAGAAAGAACTTAGCAAATTCTTTGAAAATCTTCTTTGTAGATGAATCTTCTTGGAATTGTAGTTCCTCCTCTTTCAAAATCTTCTTTCTCCTTCAAGAACTCCAAGGGATGAGAGAAATCCAGAAATGCAGCCTCCTCCCACGTTTTCCCCTCTTCAAGTTATGAAAATAAAACCCTAAAATGTGTTTAAATACTCTGCTACAGTAACGTGCTACAGTGTCCCGTATTATACATGCTACAGTGATGTGTGGAATTACATTTCTACACTTCTCACACTGTTTTGATTACAACTTTCGGTACACTGAATGGATTCATAAACCGTAAATTTCTCCAAAAAGTAGACTTCGAGAGCTTTTCAACGGTATATGATATGTCATCGGGTTCATTGTATATCAATACAATTAAATCCGAGAAGATGGTTGACTAGCAGAGGTGAAAATGAAGGGTTTTACTCCATTTTTGTGCAAGTTGCTCCAAAACTCCTACAAACATCAAAACCACACAAAAACATAAAAATACCAAGGAATATAGCAAAGAAACATGGACGAATTGATATGAAAATGATATATAAATAGACACTTATCAAATTCCCCCACACTTAGACTTTGCTAGTCCTCGAGCAACTACAACGATATGAAACAAAACTAAACCGAAACAGAATCAAAAAAAAATTAAAACACACAAATGCTTTACTTGCAAATAGGCCTCAAAGATTGTACTTAATTATAACCCAAGGAAAACTTCAAAATAATGCACTTGATCAAGAATTTCATCTCAAAGATTAGTTTCGCTTCACTTCAATTCCTCAAGTGTGTGTGTGTAGAGCCATTCTCACCTAATCACTTGTAACCCGGATGAGTTTATGCATAAAAATGAATCATATTTAATATTGAAGATGTGTGTATAAATGAACTCCATAGGCTTGCTTTTCAAGTCACTCTCCACTAATGTAGACATGCACAACACTAAGGATCAAGTAGGACTTTATTAAGCTTGTAACGTTTGGCTTGGGTGAAGGTATGATAAAGGATAATAATTTGGCTCAAATCACCCACAAACACATAAATCATTCAAGACTATGTAGAGCTCAACCCTATAACACAACTTATTTCAATTCACCAGGTTACTCCCCCAAACTTATTTAGAACACTCAATCTTTTTTTTTTTTTTGCAGAAAACAAAAGAAAACTACACCCCCACACTTTGTTGTTTCATTCTTTTTAAGAACACTTAAGGGTATAGATCTCTTATTCTTCTTCTTTTGTTCTCTTCTTTTTTTTCTTTTTTTTTTATTACACTTCCCCTCCCCCACACTTAAACAACACATTGTCCTCAATGTGTAAGTACGTGGACGATAAGTACAGATTGGCTTTTTTTTCTTTTTTCTTTTTTTCTTTACAAACACAATATAACTCACTTGCATTGCTCATAACACATCCCAACCTCCTCTAACTTCCCAAAACCAGAACATAGCTCAAAATTTAATTGTGAATGATCTACATGCTCATAGGTAAGGGATAAACTGTTTGGAACAAATTCATTTGAGGTTAGGAAATCTTTTAGTGAGTTAACAAAGAAAAAGGCTTACAAAGGCTCAAAGGGGTAACTAGGGATCAATTTCAGTCAAGGTTGGCTATTAAGGCTCAAACGGTCCAAAGATGGCCTAAATCATTTCCCCAATGTTGCACAGTCTAGGATTTCGCCTCGAGTGACCATCAAACAAGTTCTAGAATTCATTGAAATCTGAAGAAACATTTAAATTACATAAACTTTCTCTAAGTGAACAAATAACTCAGTGATAATAGCTCAGTGCTCAATGTTGCGCAAGGAATCAAAAGCAAAGCGAAAACCAATAAACATTTCAAGCACACAGATCCATGCATCATTTATCATTTTCCAAGAGTTATTCTTAATTCAATCATTATCTTATCATCGACCCACAAAATGCTAGAAAAGAGGTACGTGGCGTTGTTACACCTGAGTCAAGATTGTATATTTCAACAATCCTTAGGACCAGTAGCCCGCAGACTTAAGGTTTCCAGCCTATATACCTTTATTATGAAAGAACAAAACAAGAAACAAGACACTTCAAACAACATGAAATAAACAAACTACAGATTTATTTAGAGAGAATGCGTTTCAAGGGTTAAAGAAACCCCATATTCTGCCATTCTCAGGTTTTTCCACAATTTTTTTTTGAATCGAAACTGATAAAGACAAAAAACACATAACAACTCTAAATTACATAAAACTAAACTTACTCATAAAATAACAAAGTCCAACAAGTCAGCAAACAAAAATAATTAAGTTAGAATGGGTCTAAAAAGTTTAGAAGTTAGCCTCCTTATTCAGTCATTATGGATTAAAGAAATCCAGAATGCGTTTCAAGAGAACTTGAACTTTTCAAGCCACCACTCTAAAAGCCAAGATTAGAAAATAATACCTGGGGTGAAAGAAACAACCTGAAAAAAACTCAAAAGAAATGACATAAAAAAAAAACTCAAATAAACACAATGAAGAGAAAGCAAACGAAAATGAAGCAAACCAGCAGATAGAGATTACATATGGAGCGTTAAATCCAGTTTACGCCTCTTATTGCCTTCTCCAAACCAATCTATCCGAGCTATTGTTGGATCAGGTAAATAGACGAATGCTTGTAATTTGTCAATTAACTCCCCTGCAGTTGAAGCTGTAACCAGGATTTGCCTCGCCGACTGTGAGATGAATTTTTTTCTACTGCTTGATCAAGAAAAGACAACAAACCATCAAAAAAATTATTGACATTTAACAAACCAATGGGTTCCGATGGATGTTGAGCTGTGCCCAAGAGGTGATTTGAAATATCTCCTCTAATGTACCATAACCACCGGGCAAAGCTATAACTGCATCAGATTTAATAACCATATGTGCAATACGCTCATGCATACTAGAAACCTGTAACTCTTCCCCCATGGTGTTGCCTACGATATCTCGTACATCTAATGGTTTAGGGATAATGCCGAGAACTTTGCTTCCTCCTAAGGATGCAGCTGTCGACACACACCCCATTAACCCAAGACTACCCCCTCCATAAATCACATGAATACCCCTCGCAGCTAATGTCCTACCAAGATCAAGAGCTGCTGTTGTAAACTCTCCATCTTTACCAAATTGCGATCCACAAAATACGCATATATTTTGGAATCGCCGAATTGGTGTTTTCTCCATTTCTAAAAGTGCTCTAAACTTTTGCAAGACAATGATGTACGTTAGGTATTATGCGATTCAAGTGTAAGACAGGTTATAAAATGACATTTGAGAATATACAAAATGGATATATACACACGTAAAACTCTCAAATTTGACACATGGGGACATAATTTCGGTGGGGGTTGCTCGATGCAGATTTATCGCCCCAAATTTTGAAAAAATGAGATATGCTTTCGGCGAGGTTTGACAAAACCTACACACTTGTCTCCCATGTGAAGCATGGAAAATAGAGATACACTTTCGGCGGGGGTTGACAAAACCCCCACACTTGTCTCCCACGTGAAGCATTAAAAATGGAGATACACTTTCGGTGGAGGTTGACAAAACCTCCACACTTGTCTCCCACGTGTACTTCTGCCATAGGGGAGTCATATGGTTTGTCAAAAAGAAAACTTGAAATTAAAACAAACAAAATCAACAAACAACAACAACACAAACACAACATTGATAATCAGATCAAACGAAACAAGAAAAAAAATTCTACAACAACAACACACATTCAAATATACAAGTAGTTGTGATTGTGGATCACATCTTCCTCTTGTTTTACGTCCAGTAACGGCTGAAACGCCTTCTATGAGTCGGGGATTTGCTTCCCATCAGTTTTCTTATAAACTGGCAAACAGGGTCGTTTTTAGTCAGATTCCCTAGACTATGATGCTGCAATTCATCACGAAATTGTGTCCATAGATTAAGCAATTCACGCTGAACAAGTCCACAAGAATGTGACTCGAGAGTTCACAAAACATTATCCAGCGACTCATTACTCAAACCATTCTTAATAAATGAAAGTTTATCTTCTCTATTCCTGGACACAAAACCTAATAAACGACAAGTCTGATTACAATTCCATCTAGCACATTTATAACATACTTGTAACCTCTTCGCTCTTCGCCTCTTGGCGTAGTAGCTTTTCCCTAGACCAGGCATGTATTTTACTAGATTAATATCAGGCTCCCCGGACAATCTTACCTTGGCTTCGATAAGCCATCGGATATCCGCAGGCACATTTAGGAGCATCAACGCCCAAAGTCTAGTCATCCGTACTTTATAAATTTTTAACACAGCATTTTGAGGAAGTGAAGGAAAATATTTACGAAGGTTCGACAGAAAGATATCGGCATCCATTGAAGAGAAGAAAATGAGAGATATTACCGATAATGCGATTGAGTTTGTTCTTCTCCCAGATATGCACGTTTCAAACCTTCGACAATGGCTTCAACTCCCGTTTGAATGTTTCCTCAAGCTGTTGCACAACTGAACTCGAAGCACGGAATAATCAAATTAAACACAAGAAAAGAAAAAAAGAAAAGAAAAGAGAGGACACATAAAGAATAAAAACCAAGAGCAATGAAAGTAAAAACAAACACAAAGCAAATAAGACAAATGGCAAAGAGAGATAAAAACTGATCAATTATAATAGCCCATGAGAGGAATCTCCTCGAAACACAAAAATTGATCAATACTACCTTCTTTTCTTTGTCTCTTTTATTTATGTTTCAAAAACATTGGGTTGCCTCCCAATAAGCGCTTGGTTTAACGTCCTCAGCCTGACGTTATATGTCCTCACCCATCAAGATAAGTTGGCTCGTAGAGAGGTACCTCATCGATGTCCTGCATCACTGAATTCTCTTAGTAAGGCTTCAACCTGTGCCCATTCACCTTGAATACTTTATCCGTTTTTAAGCTTTTGATTTCCACTGCACCATGGGGAAAAACATTAGTAATAACAAAAGGTCCAACCCATCGAGATCGTAATTTACCTGGAAATAACTTGAGGCGGGAATGAAATAAAAGAACTTTTGTCCCACTTCAAAATTCTTCCTGGAGATCATTTTATCATGAAATGCCTTAGTTCTCTCCTTGTAAATTCTGGAATTCTCATAGGCATCATTTCTAAGTTCTTCCAATTCTTGCAGTTGAAGCTTCCTTTGTTCTCCAGCAGCATCCATCTCCATGTTACAAAGCTTTACTGCCCACCATGCTTTGTGTTCGAGCTCTACTGGAAGGTGACATGGCTTACCATAGACTAACCTATACGGAGACATCCCAATAGTGTCTTGTAAGCAGTTTGGTAGGCCCAAAGTGCATCATTCAATCGTAGGCTCCAATCTTTTCTACTCATTCACTGTCTTCTCGAGAATGGACTTGACTTCCCGATTTGAAACTTCAACTTGACCACTAGTTTGTGGATGATATGCATAGACACCTTGTGAGTGATGTTGTATTTCTTGAGCAAGGCTTCAAATGATCGGTTGCAGAAGTGTGTCCCTCTGTCGCTAATCATGGCTCTTAGTGTTCCAAATCTCGCAAAAATGTTAGATTTCACAAAATCTACAACAACTTTAGAATCATTAGTTCTCGCAGCTTTTGCTTCCACCCATTTAGAAACATAATCCACAGCAAGTATAATGTAAACATTACCAAATGATGAAGGAAAAGGACCCATGAAATCAATACCCCACACATCAAAAATCTCGACAATTAAGTATAGGGGTTTGTGGCATTTGATTTTTGGCACTTAAATTACCTGTCCTTTGACAACGGTCACAAGAAAAAAAAAAAAAAAAGCTTGCAGAACAGATATGCATCTTTGAACAATGATGGCCAGTAGAATCCACAATCAAGAACTTTAAGGGCTGTTCTTTTTGGTCCGAAGTGACCTCCACCTGCATAAGAATGACAGAAGGTTAAAATTGAATTAAATTCAGATTCAGAAACGCACCTTCTTATCACTTGGTCAGAACAATGCTTCCATAAGTGCGGATCATCCCATATGTAATACTTGGCAATGTTCTTGATTTTGTCTCTTTGAGCTCGAGTCAAGTCATGTGGTAGCTTCTTCGTACTAAGTAGTTGACAATATCTGCATACCAAGGGGCTACTACATTTAGAGACAACAATTGTTCATCCGAAAACTTTCTTGTAATGGCAGTGCATTCTTATCATGGACAATGCGACTGAGATGGTCTGCAACTAAGTTTTCACTTCCCTTCTTATCTTTGATCTCCAAGTCAAACTCCTGTAAAAGGAGTATCCACCTGATAAGCCTTGGTTTAGCATCTTTCTTTGTGAGCAAGTACCTCAAAGCTGCATGATCAGAATAAACGGTTACTTTAGTACCAATCAAATAAGATCGAAACTTTTCTAAAGTAAAAATAACCGCTAGCAGCTCTTTTTCAGTGGTAGAATAATTAAGTTGAGCATCATTTAAAGTTCGAGATGCGTAATAAATGGCATGTGGAATTCTGCCAATTCGTTGACCCAAAACGGCACCCACAGCATAATCACTCGCATCACATATGATCTCGAATGGATGATTCCAATTTGGAGATTGGATTATTGGAGCTGAAGTCAAGAGTTCCTTCAGTTTCTTAAATGCCTCTTTGCATTTCTCATCAAATTCAAAGGCCACATCATTCTGCAATAATCTGCATAGAGGCAATGCTATCTTCGAGAAATCTTTGATGAATCGATGATAGAAACCTGCATGACCGAGAAACGAACGAATATCCCGCACACTTGTGGGACGGGGTAAGGAACATATAAGATCTATCTTGGATTTATCAACTTCTATACCCTTAGCAGAAATAACATGTCCCAAAACTATACCCTAATCTACCATAAAATGACATTTTTTCCAATTTAGAACAAGGTTAGTTTCCATACATCTTTGAAGTATAAGTGTAAGGTTATCAAGGCATTTATCAAAAGAATCACCAAAAACACTAAAATCATCCATAAATACCTCAATGATGTTCTCAACATAATCAGAGAAAATACTTACCATACACCTTTGGAAAGTGGCAGGGGCATTGCAAAGATCGAATAGCATGTGTCGATAGGCAAATGTACCGAATGGGCATGTGAATGTAGTTTTCTCTTGATCCTCAGGGGCAATGACAATCTGATTATATCCTGAATAGCCATCAAGAAAAAAATAGTAAGAATAACCTGCTAACCTCTCCAGTATTTGATCAATGAATGGCAAAGAAAAGTGATCCTTGCGAGTTGCTGAATTGAGCTTCCGATAATCAATACAAACTCGCCAGCCAGTTTGGATACGAGTGGGAACTAGCTCATTATTGTCATTCTTAACCACCGTAACACCAGATTTCTTCGGAACAACTTGGACTGAACTCACCCACTTGCTGTCCGAAATTGGATAAATCACACCCACATCTAACAATTTCAAGATTTCTTTCTTGACAACTTCCATCATGGGAGGATTCAACCTCCGCTGTGCTTCTCTAGTGGGCTTGGATCCCTCTTCTAACAAGATGCGGTGCATGCATACGGCTGGACTAATACCTTTGATGTCAGCGATTGTCCACCCAATGGCTGTTTTGTGATCTCGAAGCACTCGGATGAGTTTCTCTTCTTGTAATGGTGCAAGGCCCTTTGCTATTATGACTGGCAAAGTATCTTTCTCACCCAGGAATACATGCTTCAAATGATCTGGAAGAGGCTTAAGCTCCAAGGCAGGTGCTTTCATCACGGAAGGAAGAAGTTTCTCATTAGATAAAGGCAATTCAATGTACGAAACATCATACCTGTTTGTGGTGATAGCTATAGTCTCATCCAAGCTTGCCACAGCTTCCTCCACTTCTTTAGACACTTGTATCAAAATTCCTGACTCATTGGAATTTTCTGTCCCTATATGCTCACTAATAGCTACAACCAATCCATTCTTGCGAGTTAACTCAAAATATTGTTGTGGCAAAGAATCAACAACGTCAACTGCAAAAATAGAATGTAAGTCACTAGAGTACCTCATTGCTTCAAAAATATTGAAACATATCACCTTGCCATCAAACTCTATGATGAGAGTGCCATCATGAACATCAATCTTGGTTCTAATAGTTTTCGAGAATGTTCTCCCTAAAAGAATCGGAGTTGGATTAGGAGATGTCTCATCCTCTATTTCAAGGACATAGAAGTTTGCTGGGAAAACCAATTGATTCACCTGCACAAGCATATCTTCCACAACTCTTTTGAGATATGCATTAAAATGATCAGCAAGTTGAATGGTAATACCAGTTTTTGCAAAAGGTCCAAGATTTAAAGAAGCATAAATAGAATATAGCATGACATTAATAGATGCTTCTAAATCTAACATAGCTCTTTCAAACTTGGTTTTACCAATGGTGCATGGAATGGTGATCGTACCTGGATTATTGCATTTCAGAGGAATTTTTCTTTGTAGTACAGCTGAAACATTTTCCCCCACACTTACTTTCTCATTCCCTTTTAAATTTTTCTTGTTGGTGCATAACTCCTTGAGAAATTTTGCATAACGAGGTACTTGCTTAATAGCATCCAGAAGTGGTATATTTACCTCGATCTTGCGAAAAGTTTCCAGGATTTCCTGCTCTTGTTCCTCCTTATTTGATTTTGCAAATCTGCTAGGAAAAGGTGGAGGAGTAACATATGAAGGAATGTGGGTTTTAGGATTTACCTTAGAAGATGATGTTTTATTCATGATGGGAGTGGAATCATCCCCTTCATCAGCTTGTGATTTCTTTGATGGGATCTCTAATTGCTTTCCACCTCTCAAAGTTACAGCACTAGCATTCTCTCTTGGATTGATCACCGGCTGAGAAGGTAATTTTTCTGAGCTTTGACTCTCAAATTTGCTCATGTTAGTGGCCAATTATCCCATTTGATTTTCCAAGTTTTGGATACTTGTCCTAGTTTCCTGCTGAAATTGCATTGTGTTAGTGGCAAGTGCTTTAACAATATCCTGGAGAGACATACCTGAATTTTGTGGAGCTAGTTGTGGTGTTGGTTGTGGTTGTGCTTGAAATAGTTGCTGCACCCTTGGTTGATTGAAACCTGGTGGTCGATTTGGTATGGCATTTGGGACAATTGATTGATGATTCCCATATCTTAAATTAGGGTGATCTCTCCATCCAGCATTGTAAGTATTGGAGAAAGGGTCATACCTTTGCCTTGGTTGTCCTGGAAATCCACCCATGGCATTGGCTTGTTCTGTATCTCCTTCTTGCAAAGTTGGACACATGTCGGTTGGATGGTCCATGGCAGAACATACTCCACATGCATAAGATTACTGCATATGTCCTACAGCCATTTTTTTTACAAGAGAGGTAAGTTCACAAAGTTGTTGTTCAATGTTTGAAGTACTTACCTCATTTACTCTTTTTGGTAGTTGTGGCTCAAATTGACTGCTGAATTGTTGGGAGTTCGCTGTCATGTCACTAATCAAACGTCTTGCAACGTTCGGTGTTTTATTAACTAGTGCTCCACCACTAGCAGCATCAATGATACTCCTTTCCATTGGTAAGAGACCCTCATAGAACTATTGAATTAGAAGTCCATTACTAATTTGATGGTTTGGACAGCTAGCACATAACCTTTTAAATCTCTCCCAATATTCATAAAGTGATTCTCCATTGTGTTGTCGAATGCCACTAATATCTTTTCTAATATTTGTAACTTTCGAGGCTGGAAATTATTTCTCCAAAAAGAGTTTACTCATCTCATTCCAAGTGGTAATGGTACCTGGTGGTAGGTAGTATAACCAATCTTTTGCCGAATCTGCTAATGAGAATGGGAAAGCTCTCAATTTAATTTGCTCTTCAGAAACGCCGGTTGGCTTCATACTTGAGCATACCACATGAAATTCTTTGAGGTGTTTGTTCGGATCCTCTCCTGCAAAACCATGAAATGTAGGCAAGAGATGAATCAGTCCAGATTTAAGTTCAAAATCTATTCAAAATTGGTGCTTATGCATAGCGGTTGTTGATCAATAATTGGAGCCGCTAACTCTTTAAGAGTCTGATCGTTTTCCATCGCCATTGCTTCCGATTCAGATTTGATTGAACTGCAAGAAGATGGGAGGGAAGTGTCGTGCAAGGTCAAATTCTGGAGGTGGAGTTGAAATTGACCGATTTAGCCTTAAATTCGAGGATTGGAGAAACTCCTTAATTCTCTTAAGTCGTTGATCCGCTTCTATTTAAAAGCCTAAACACAAACAATCATGAAATAACAATCAAGAATCAGTAAAAAAACAGAATAACAATTGATTAGAAAATCAATCCCCGGGAAAAACTTGATGCGTTCAAAACTAGCAAGTATACTAGTCGCACAAGTAATAAAGTGATAAGTAGGATTCGATGAATTTGTTTCCAAAAATAAACAGGGGTTCCTTAAATAAATGAAATATAATAAGTCACACTGATCCTTTCTCTTATATGAATTCACCTCGGAACAACAAGCTCTAAAAGCAAAACTAAATCTCCAATTAAACAGGAAATAACAACAAATTAACCCAATTGATCTCTGATCACAATTTTGCTACTAATGATTGAAAATCATGAAATTACGGATCAAGATTTCTAATCTAGCAATAGACAACAACAGATTATATTCAGTTGGCCATTCCAAAAACAAAGTAAGCAATCATAAGCATTAGATATGGGAAAATACAAGCAACTTCAATTAGAGAATTGGATAACAATTTCTTACACAATCAACTCACAAAATCCATATCAAGGGCTTTGAAATCACCCTCAACCAATTCAGATTTAGTTACACATATTCAATCAGAATAACAAATACAATACAGAGAAATTCCAGAATTGAAAAGGAAAGAAAGAACTTAGCAAATTCTTTGAAAATCTTCTTTGTAGATGAATCTTCTTGGAATTGTAGTTCCTCCTCTTTCAAAATCTTCTTTCTCCTTCAAGAACTCCAAGGGATGAGAGAAATCCAGAAATGCAGCCTCCTCCCACGTTTTCCCCTCTTCAAGTTATGAAAATAAAACCCTAAAATGTGTTTAAATACTCTGCTACAGTAACGTGCTACAGTGTCCCGTATTATACATGCTACAGTGATGTGTGGAATTACATTTCTACACTTCTCACACTGTTTTGATTACAACTTTCGGTACACTGAATGGATTCATAAACCGTAAATTTCTCCAAAAAGTAGACTTCGAGAGCTTTTCAACGGTATATGATATGTCATCGGGTTCATTGTATATCAATACAATTAAATCCGAGAAGATGGTTGACTAGCAGAGGTGAAAATGAAGGGTTTTACTCCATTTTTGTGCAAGTTGCTCCAAAACTCCTACAAACATCAAAACCACACAAAAACATAAAAATACCAAGGAGTATAGCAAAGAAACATGGACGAATTGATATGAAAATGATATATAAATAGACACTTATCAACACATTACATATTACTCAAAAACATCCAAAGAAACTATAAGTGTACAAAGTACAAACCAAAGTTACCAAACATCCAAAAAAAAAAATACAATAGTCCAACACATAATTAAAACATAAAAAAAAACTACAAAGTGTACAATAACTAGGAAAGCTTCAAAATCAAAGATAAAGAAACCACACCACCCAACAACAACAAACACAAATAAAGTTTAAACTCCAAGTCTCCAACCATCCAAAAAGTACAATTCAACACATATAGTCCAAGCATATCAATTCAAGAACATGTCGATGATGTCGATGCAACAATCGGCTCTTCATCCTCTTCGTGCACCGCTTCTTCTGCAGTTATCAACTCACACTCAGGAATCATACCTAAGAAAAAAGAAAAAGGAAAGAGAATATGTTAGAATTAATCAATTTACATAAAATATGAAATTGAATATTAAAGTGAATAGCATACCACGTGACTGAGCCCATAACCAATTTTGAGTGCACATTAAAGCTTCCAATGTCTTTGAATGTAGTCTACTACAATGAGGACTTAAATATCTTTTGCAATTTCTGGGATTAGTTAGACAAAATATCTATTGTTCTGTTGTTTGGGTTAAAAATTATAGAATAGATTCCATAAAAAAAATATAATAATAACAATAATCACAAATTCGGTTGTGATTTGTTCCTTGAAAATAAAATATAATAAAGTGTACATTGTACATGAGATTCCTAGCAACTCTTGCCATTTACGTCCAATTCCAAACAATTTTATAATCAGGAGATTTTTTAATTAGATTATATTTCCTATCCCTCAACTTTTTCTTCAAGAAATAAAAAAACAATTCGCTTGCCACCTTGCTTTTGTTGTCCTTTCTACAATATATTTATTATTTACGCTTCAAAGAATAAGGACCAGGTCCTTTTGACTGGTTATCAATCCATGTAATGACAAATTGAAATCATAAAAACCTTGAAAATTGCAAAATGATAATAGTAGCACATAAGACACTCACCAACAACAAGATGCAAACAGGTTCTATGCTCCCAAATCACAAGGCTTCTCTGGATCACGGATGCCCAATCACAGTCAAAAGAGACTCAAGAAAATAAGATGAAGACAAGCTGCATAAGTGAAGGTGACGTGCAGATGTCCTGCTTGAGCGTCTAGGAGTCTGCGTGTGAGACTGCGCCTGTGTGAGGTTAACTGGTTAAGCTTAAGGCTGTCTGTCTGAAATTGAAATAGAACTTTTAGGGTTTTTTTAATTATTATGATTTGTGAATTTTTTTTGGTACTAATATTATAATTGGGTTTTATATTTGGGCTGGGTTTATAATTTTATGCTTTGGATTGGATATGCTCGTTAAAATTGTTGGATTCTTAAGTTAAGTTGGGCTTTTAAACTTATAAATTCAATTTATACATATAATTTCTTATTCCGGGGCAGGGAACATGATCCCCGGCCCCTGCCCGGCCCCGGACAGTCCCCGGGAAAATGCTCCCTGGCCCCGGCTTCAATCCCCGGAATTCCGTGTAATTCCCTGGACATTTCCGAGCCGGGGAGCCGGGTACCCGGACCTGCCCAGGTATAATTGCCATCCCTATTTTCAATAACATAATTGACACCATTTTTTCTAAGATTGTGAAAATGCACCTTTTCAATAAACTGGGAAGCATTTAATCATAAAATCTACATTTTTCTTTCTAAATGTTATATCTTTGTTTAAATCTGCTTTGGAAACGAACTTTGAACATTCTAATGACTCAAAGGACTACAATAAATAGTACTAGATTTATCTTTAAGAATACCAGAGGAAACTGGCTTGAAATAATTCTAAGTTTGCTAAAATATGAGAGTACATAGTTTTTTAAAATGTTAAATAAACTAGTAAACATGCTTTCTTGATTTCAACAAGAAGTTAATTTGCTAAACATTTCAAAGATTTCTAACATATATAGAAATAGCATTTAAAGCACACTTATAACTTCATAAAACGAAATATGATCTTTTTCCACTCACCAAGGTCCACGTTCCAGCTAGTTTACCATCTCATTTCACAGTCAAATCAAATGCTTCTTTTCCTAATCATCACAAAAGAATTCATCATATCATATTCAATGTATAAATCAACTTGAATGCTTAAGGTTTCCAATAAACAACTTCATATCTTAGTCTAATCAATGTTAATTAACTTCAATTTCAAATTTTCTAAACAGAGCAGTGTCATTTCTCTTATTTTTAATAAATACTCTACTTATGCAAATGAACTAAGATTTTACCCAGGCCTTCAAGGCTTTTGAATCTTACACCATATAAAATTTGATAGCATTCTAAATTAATTAGATACCTCAAATAACTAAAGCTTTTAGATGCAAAAATTTTGCCATACAATTTCCAAAATTGACCTCTCTCTATTCAAAAATATATAACAATTCATGGTTAATTCCTGAAATCATAAAGCTTTTCAGATTTAAACTAGACATAAATACAAACAAATCTGTCAAATTTCATAATTTTATGAGACCTCTAGATACCTCAAATAATTTTCACGAAATTGTCCTCCTTCAAGAAACAAAAATTCCAGCATTGTAAAATTTCAAAAATTCATAAAAAAAATTGCATACTCAACATTTTTCAGTTAAACTAATTTTAAACAAACCCTTGAGACATCTATGTTAATCAAAGCAAATCAACCGCAAAAATTTGCGAAATACTTTACCATTCATTGCAAATCCTAGGTTTTGATCACTACATCTTAAACACTAACATTTCTACAAATAAACTCAATAAACATCATGAGAAAGATGAAATATATTGAATGGGACTTCCAATTTTGTCTTTGATTTTTCTTCTCTCTCTAGAGTGTCCTACACTTGCCAGCATTCCTCCTGTTCCAATTTTCATCAATGAAATACACAAAAACTACTCTATGTTGCTTAGAAATTATGAACCTTACCTGATTTTTCCTCTTCAACAAGCCCTCATTTAGCCTCTTATCTCAAACCCTTTGCACTCTCTTCATTCCATTCTTTTCTCCCTTTTTTTTTTTTTCACATTTGTATTTTAAAAAGGCCAAAGCATTGAGTTGGTTTCATAGGCTAGGCTGGTTTAACGAAAGAAGTGTGGGCTTGGATTACTTAATCTAAGGCCCACAAGACCATATTTCAAAAGACACATATTTACTATTTACTTATTTTTACATAAATTGTTTTTCTAATTTTATTTTTAACGAAGATGAAGCTTAAAGAGAGATTTGTTCGAGCTCAAATAACAACACTTTTTTCGCACTCTTTTGCAAATACAAGGTGGAATTTTGGATTGAAGAGCAAACAAGGCGAAGAAGGCCTAAATGTGAATATTCATTCCAGGAGTCAGAATTTGGGCTGGGGTAGAACATTGTTGGGAGAATTGGATACACGTGGACCATCTAATTTGATATAAATTGATTATTATCATCACCATCATGAATCATGACCGCTCATAATGTTAGTAACAGACTTATAAAATAATTATGATTATTTGTATGTTTATCATTACAACTTACCAAAACAAGTAAATGACCTATAATAAGAAACCTAAAATTAATCAACCAATCAAGAAATAATGATGAGTTCCTTCCAGTCCCACATATTACATCATAGCTGTAATTGTCAACCCACAATTGTAACCTTTTCGAAAGTAGGAAATTTTTCCCAATATGTAATAAAAGGCAACACGAATTCAAGTGATATAGGGTATAGACATATATAAATGCCTTTCACCTATCAACACAATAATTAGATCAGTCCATAAAATGAATTTTTTTAAAAAAATAAAAATAAAATATCCTCAAACTTAGTAGTTCCTTTTTTAAAAAAAAAATTGTCTAGCCTCCAACATATTTGATTGAAACTCTTACAATGCAAATACTACCGTTAAGTAAGTAAGACTCCATTTATAATTTATATCATTATCATTTGAGAAATTATCTTCTCCTACACGTGTTGGCATGCATTGTTTTTAATTTTTTTTTTTATTGGTCAAATCCACGTCTCAATTCTGAAAGGAAAATAATATTTGGATAAAGTCAAATAGTAATTAAAAAAAGATAAAAAAATTTTCAAGGTCTTAATAGTAGAGAAACGATAACTCAATCAATCAAACCTCTTATTTATCATATTTCAGATTTGATTAATCCTCCTTTCCCTCCACGGGATCAATCAATCAAATCGAAACCGTGAAATTGAAGTAGCCGTTAGAATAGGAAGAAAAAGATAAGAGGAACGAGGAGAGCATCAATGAAATTATGAAAAAACCTGCTGCATTGCATGCAAAACGACACCGCGGTTCTCGTTGCATCAATAATCCATAAGAAAGGAAGGACAAGGGCCGTAGAAGAAAAGGAAGGGAGCAGGTAAGGGAAATTGTACAGCAGTAGTAATGGTCGGAGTACTTTCACTTACTTTACTTGCAAACTGTGCACTAGAGTTCCAGTACGTGCAGTGCGGTCATCAATGAATGATTCCATTTTTTTCTTCTCCTACCCATCCTTAAATCTTTCTGTATAGTCTTCTTCCCGTATTTACCAATCCCTAAGTCCGACCCAACCCAACGCTCTTGTTAGTTGTTATGCTATGTTACCCCATTTTTTTCCTTTTTATCTTACATAAAAAAATTATGTAGTTGTACAGGAATCCAAAATCTAACATCTATAAATCTACCAGACTACAGCCAATTCTATATATAATTTAAAATAATAATAACAATAATAGCGTCTACCCAATCAATAGCTTTTGTTTAAAAATCCAAAAATGCCCCTGAAGATCTGCCAAAACTACGAATAATTACAAAGACCATTCCATATCATTGCCGTCATAGACAACAGCATTGATTGCAACGGCACAACACGTGGCCAATGCCGACCCAAGGCCCCACAGAAAAGGGATAGGTGAGGCCAGTCATTGTCACCCACCAGGCGTATATTAGCACCGACCAGTACACTTTTGGAGCTTTTTGGTCAGGTGGGTGGTGGTCACTGATCACTTAAATGCCTTCATGTGATTGGGCGATGCATAGATAAAATAATTAAATAAATAAATAATTTTCAAGAAACCCTTCTAAACAAGCCACCATGCCCCCAACATTAAGGCAACTTAAACATTTATTTTATTTAACAACCTTATTAATAATAAATCAATTGTTTGTCATTATTTAACAACCTTAAAACAATAATGTCATTGTTTGTTATTATGATATAATGTTTGACAAACACATTAGTTCAAGGCCAATCTGGCCTTTGTGAAAAGGGGCAGAGTCTGAGACTACATAAGAGAAAAGAGCAATGAATTAATTGTGTCAACCACTCTTGTCCACCCCTTAATAAGAAAACCATCCTTCTTTACACAATGCATGTACTTTTCCTCTCAGACCTAGTCAGTCAGGTTACCTATCTCTTTTCTCATTCATAAATACGGGTAGGCATTGCAAGCGCATTTCTGGTTATCACTACAGTACAACAACATCATGGATGCAATACGAGATGGAAGAAAGAGAACTGAACGGTGAGATGAAAATTGAAAACGCCACCTAGCCGCAAGTGTGTGATGTGTGAAATGGAATATTGTAAACATAGAGAGTGAAGAGAGAAAAAGAATGGAAAAAAAATGGGATTTTTTTTATTATTATTATTGATGAGATATTTGAGAAAAAACAACAATATTAATAACAACATATTCATCCTTCTTTCACTAACCCAGTAACTAAGTACCCACCAGACATCCAATCTCCCTCGAGGGCTTCCAATGTTTTGTATATATCATCACATATATACATGTACAGATCCTCTTCTAACAGCCTGCCAGTTACTCTCTTTCTCTAAAATGTGGCTAAGGACCAAATTTAATTAAATTGTACATACTTCTCAATTTTTTTTCTCTTAATGGAAGTGGGGGATACAAGAACCAGGCCGGCCTACAAGAAAATGGAAAAAGGAGCTCCAAAGGGGGAAAAACAAAAGGAGATAGTAGGAAGAAGATGGAACCAGAGAAAATGAGAAATGAATGAATAAATAAGAACTGCAAAAGGGACTACGCTATCTCTCTGGGTTCCTTAGCTAATGAGATTATTATGCGGCTCTGATTTATGTCACAGTTATCCAGTAATCATTTTATGGTGGGAGGAAAGATTGGGAGGGCAGTGGAAGAGTGTGTTCCCATCAAAGTGGGGTTCAGGCAGCTAGAAGAAATCGCAAAATGAAAAAGTGACAGAGAAGTACAATACAGTCTTTAGTTCTAAAAGCTGTAATGCCTCACCGAGTGCTCCAACATATCACGACTAGGGCAGACAATTTCCTTCACTCGGCTACCATTTTTGTATATTTTGAATGTTGGTACAATCCTCACATTCTCAGCATTTGCAACTACTGGACTCTCTTCAATATCCACCTTTTAATCAATCAACAACAGATTTATGTCAGAACACGCTTTGTTTCTTTCAATCTCCTTTCGACAAGTAAACACAGAAGAGCCAGATATGAAGTCATTTACCTTGAGAAAATTTATGGAAGGATAGCGACTACATAGCGTATCCACAAATGGCGATATTTGTTTGCATTGTGAATTAGATGCCACTTTGAAATGGACAACAGAGACACCTGTAATTTTCGAAATAAAATATCAAAAGGATTCTATAACAGTGAAATTTGAAAGAAGAAAAAAGGGACGGAGGCTTACCAGGTAAAGATATAGAAGCTCTGAATTGCTCAAGACCTGAAACTTCCTCTACTTCACCGCCAAACTTCATATTATAAACTTCTTCACCACGAGATTTCTTTAACGCAACTTGGGCATGAAATAGGTCCTCAGCAACTTCATTATCCGCAGGGAGTTCCCTCCTTAAAACTTCATAATCTCTCACAGCATCTACCCATCTTTCTAGCTGTGATTTAAACCAATAATAATTAGGGGATATCTAATAGTAGTGAAGCAAAAACAGAAATAATTTAAGCCTTTCAAGATACTTTACCTTGCTGTTTGAGGCAGCTCTACGAAGAAGGGCTTTTATGTAATTGGGTTGAATTCGCAAAGCTTGGTTGCAGTCTTCAAGAGATCGCTCCCAAAGCCCAAGTTTGAACAAACAAGCTGCTCTGTTACAATAGAGAACAGAGTTCGATGGATCAAGCTTGAGGCCTTCCTCATATGCTGAGCAGGCCTCTGTGAACCTTTCTGATTTGAAGAGATCATTGCCACGCGAACGAGCCCTGGCCACAATTTTCACATTGTTAAGCAGTACTGCAACTTCGAAATTCCGAGGATCAATTTGCCCAGCTTTCTCAGCAGCTGTAACCGCATTCTCAAACCTGCAAGACATCCATCATCTGTTCTCACTCTTCCCTTTGCACCTTATTCCAGATGAACCATAGCATTTTAGAACTCACCTTCCCAGTGCCATTTCAATCTGAGCTCGGACAAAGAAGGGATAAGCTTCAGAAAGCATCCCAAAAAACCTTGTCTGTGAACAGGAAGCTAGTGGTTCTAACTTGGGAATTTTTGACAGGCATGATTCAGCATCTTCAAGTTGGTGGATTTTCAAATGCGCTTCTGCTCTACACATAAAGAGCTGTAATTTCAACTTGAACTGGTTAAGCCATTTGTTATCTTTCAATATGCACAATATTCAAAAGGAAAATGTCATATTGGTGTTTACCTGAGGAGAATAATCAGCTCCACTAGCAATGGCTGCGTCAACCTCCCTCAGCACGCTTTTCCAATCACGAACCCGTCTGGCATCCGTGCATTTGCTAAGATTCTTCTCCACAGCCTGCAACTTCTGCAACTCATTTGGATCTGGCTGCTGCCCAGGCAAACAAAGGTGCTTCCTGGCCTTCTCAACCTGCCCTAACCTGTAAAAGAATGCAGTTAAAGACATTTTCCAGAACCTCAGATGAACTCTTTGTTTGCTGTTAGGAGTAGATATCCAACTGACCTAAAAAGATATAAATTGTTAAAGATGTGCATCAAGAACCAAAATCATATGAAATAATCGAAAATAGAAACAGAGGGAAATATAATTTCTTTAAAAAGGCTGGACCATGAACCTATAAGGAAACAGATACGCTTGTAATTCTAGTAATCAATAATATCTAGGATTACCAATTACCACTCCAACAGCAGAAATTGCTTTCAAGATTCACAACCAACAAGTAAGACAGTGAAATCAAATTGCCACAAGATTTTTTAAGAGACTAAAAGCAACTAAAAACTACCTATAAATTAGTATCATCTGTGCGAAAATGGAGACAAACAAATGACAAGTTAAGTGGCAGAGAGAACAAAACCCATCAAATCAGGGAAAAAAATGAAAATTGAGATAAATTTACCCATTCAAGCTACTAGTAAAAAGCTAAGAAACATAAATAGGATCACAAGTTAAGCAGCCAAAGAAAAAAGGTGTCAACAGCTAATTCGAACAGAGGAACAAGATCTAGCAATCCAATAAATAACCATTCTTAATAATGCACATCAACATATCACCAAACTCATATTCAGCACCACCAAGGGTTCCAACAATGAGCACATCAATAAAATCTACCAAAGAACCAATAGACATCCTCCACAACCTAACAACATACAACCATCCGCATAATCAAACCAAAATTCACATCCACCATCCCATAATGACGAAAATTATCCATAACATGAATAACTTATAATCATCAGTATAATCAAAATCTAAAAGCATAAAACATGCTAACAAACAGTCACGCATTTCCAATATCAATTAAATCAACAAAAAAAAAATTACTACGTTCAATCACCTAAGAACCTCACAAAATGAAACCATTCACACCAATGCAGCTCGAAAAATTCACTAAAACTCACATACATCCACCACAAATGAACGAAAGATTGTTTTTACAATTTGACTTGCAACCCGAAACAACAACTTACCAATGTGCATCAAAACTATCAAGAACCACAAACATACCCACCCAGAAACAAGCAACAATTATCAAAACAGTGAGCCAAAAAACCCAAAAATCTCAACTTTACTCGCACTCTAACCTTATGAGCAAAGAAGCTAAACGTTGATGAGCCCTCCAATAATTAGGATCCAACCTCACGGCCTCCTCACATTCCTTAACTGCCTCCCCAATCCTTCCCAACCCCGTCAACGCCGCGGCCCTATTACTCCTATAAGCTGCATTTAACGGTGCTAAGGCTATTGCCCTATCATACATACTCAAAGCCTCACCAAAACATCCTTTTCTATACAACTCGTTCCCCGTTCTCTTCAACTCCTCCGCATCTCCTCCACAAGCTCCCCCGCCCCTATAAATCTTATTCCCAGCCTTATTCACAGCCGCATTTTCCGGACCACCCAGTACACTTCCTCCTCCGCTTTTACAGGACGAAGAAGTAGTGATATTGCTACTTCCGCCACGCATTATGCTTCCGTGCCCATAATGACCCGAACCGGATCCAAGAGTGTCAGTTCTGGAGCTTCGGTTCGAAGTAAGACCCATTCCAGTTTTAAGCAGTTTCCCGGAAGGGCAGATGTTGCCAGTTGGAAGTACATTGATGGGCGGGGAGTTGACGGCACTCTGGTGGTGGTGAACGGAATAGATTAAAGGTTGCGTGGATCCGGAGTCGGATCTACAATGGCCCGGTTTCAAATTACGAGTGGTTGCAGTTGGGCTGGTCTCACAGGAACCAAAGAGCTCGCCGGAGTGGCTGTTGGGGCTAGATTTGGCAAGGGGGTTGGGTCTAGTTTGGCCAGAGACGGATCCGGAAGAGCTAGAACTGGAGCTGGTGGTGGTGGTGGCGGCGGCGGCGGTGAGTCCAGTGGTACGAGTTCGGAGCGGCGACACGGGTGAACCCAGATCGAGTTCTCGGAAATCGGGCTTGTTCATTTCGCAAGTGAAAGAGTCATCATGGCTAGAGAGATTATGAAACCCTAAGTCAGTAATGTTATTGTTGTTGTTGTTGTTGGCGGTGACGTTTTTCCCAGAATGCGACATTTGAAATTTTCTCACCGACCAAACAAACAAGATTAATATTAATATCCTCTCTCGCTTTCTCTTTGGTTGGTTTATTTGACCTTGTTTTTCCCTGGCCTGGCAATGTCCGCAAATGAAAGCACAAGCGAGAGACAAGGAAGTCGTAGAAGGAACATAACACAAGCAAAAGAGGAGAGGCTTTGAGGAGACCGAGCAAGAGAAAGAAAAGACAGATGGGGATCTCGTGATTTAAAACAAGCCAAGCAAAGAATGAATCAATGTGTGCCAGCAACCTTCCCTTTCTTCGTTTTTGTTTTTGTTTTTCTTAGAGAGAGAAACACACCCAACACTGCTTCTTTCTACTACCAGTACTTCGTTATTTTTTTTTTTTTTTCTCTTTTTTCCTTCTTTCTCTCACTAAAAAAAGAGAAAGAAGAAGAAGAAGAAAGGAAAGAGAAAAGCTTTTCTTTTTTCTCTCTTTTTTAATATATATATATATATATATATATATATTTTTTTTTTTTTTTCCTTTCTTTTCTTTTCTCTCTTCACCTGCTGCTTCACGAGACACCTTTCGCTTCTCTTATATCTCTTCCTCTCTCTCCCCCTCTCCCACCCCCATCATTCCTTCTCTTTCACTATCATTTTTCACATTAAAATGTGGTTTTACTTAAGACTCATTCCTGAGTATTTATTATTTTTCACATGCCTAAAATTTTGAAAAATTAAAAAAAATACCCCAGTTAGAGATAAAAATCACAGAATTCAATAAACTATTAAAAATAATTTAGATATTATTATAATCCCATTTGATAGACCAATAATTCAATTTTTGTTGGATATTAACGCTTGACAATTAACATTATTTTATGTGATGAATTTGACAAAAAAATTCAAAGTCGAACTATTAATTTGTCTCGTTATATATAAATTTTTAACACAAAGGTTATTTTCAGCCGTCTCTCTAATTTAGGTATTTTTTGAATTATTGATGAAAAATTCAAACTTTTAAAAATTTAAATGTGGTTGTTCAAAAAATCAAGAGTTAAATTTTAATTTTTTTATTATATACTTTTTTCAATAAAAAGTGTTGAATTATAAGCCTCTCTAATAAGGCGATGCCACCTAAATTTTTAGTGTTTATGCTATATTCAAATGTCCCGTATTTCAAAACTTTCAGAAGTTTAATAAAATTTGACTAATTTAACTTGGAAAACAATCTAATGGTAATAAATAAATAATGATTGTATTCATTGAATTTCTATTCATTTTCAAGGCTCAGTTGCTTTCTTTGCTTGGATGCTTATACTCTCATAAGTCTTATCTATCACAATAGTCCCTATAATTGGCTTTATTTGTTGTTTTCACTGAATGGGTAGGCTCCTACTAGCCCACCTTCTTTCTTCGGAAATTGACAACTCCCCCTTCTACTCATAGTTTTTGTTGTTTACATTCAATTCATTTTTTGCTCTTAATCATGCTTAATTGACCTTTAATTTCTCCACTAATCTTGTTTCTGTTCTTCTCCTATTCAAGTGTTTGAATTTAGTGGCTTCTTCATTTCCTAATGGTACACCTACTAATTCCATCAAATGTTATGCTTTTTCAAATTTGATTTATCTAACTCATATTTTTACATTACGTTTTTATTATGCAATAGTAATAGTAACATTGATGATAATATGTTACACATCTTTGAAAAAACAATAAATAAATAAATATCCCAAATTTCTCTTTTCAACCGTTGATAGACAAATCACTCATGTGTCAACCCATCAAACAAAGCTTGACTAAAAACACTATCAAAGTTCGATTCATTTTTTTAAATTTTAATCCAGATACTGATCAATTTTTAATGAAATTAAAATAAGTTATAGAAAAATTAGTATTTAAAAAAATCAAAATTACTCCCTAATTTTAAAGATTTTATATTTAGAATTATTATTTAATAAGTGATGAATTAGAAAGGAAGAAAAGAGAGATAATCACGATTAGTGAAGAGAGTGAAGTGAACGCGCACATTTAAGTGCAAAGAGAGGTCTTTTCACCTCAGAATAAT
The DNA here is from genome assembly GCA_013180625.2 of Boswellia sacra. NCBI lineage: Eukaryota > Viridiplantae > Streptophyta > Magnoliopsida > Sapindales > Burseraceae > Boswellia > Boswellia sacra. The sequence goes on along the minus strand of SNVD02006993.1, from coordinate 73,663 downwards.
AATTACTGTCAGTGCAGGTGTGCTCTCGCAGAATTACAAGTCAGTGAGGGTTCTCCTGAATCTCCTTACCACGTGTCAAACAATCACTGGTTCGTGATCCCACTTGCCACTCAAACTTGTTTCAGATTGAGATCAATCAAAAACTACAACGTCTCTCTCTCTCTTGTACTTTTGCTTTCTTGTTCTCTACCCTTGTTTGTGACTTCAAAGCTTTGCATTCTAGCCAGAGTTTGTATAAATTCATTAAGTAAAATCGTTGTACTATTTTTATTATTTTTCTTAGGGTAATTTCTTCAAAATATAAAAAAACAATCACAAAAAGTTTGTTGTAAATTTTAATAAAATCTTAATATTAAATTTTTATAATTTAGACAATCTATATGAGTTGTAAAGCTATCAAAAAAGAAGTTTGTTTGGGTTTATTTAATCCTTTAATAATATTGGATGATGAGTGACAAATATCAAACAAATTATTGACCATCAGGTAGCTTTTATTCGCGAGCTCAACACTTCATTATGCAATTTGATACTTGCTCAATACTAGGAAAAATAAACAAGCTTTGGTCTATTTAGTATAATTGAAAAATATTAAAGTCAGGTTAAATTTCAAAAGACATCCTTTTTGCATCTATATATATATATGTCTGTTTAAATCATCTTGTAGTTGTGATTTGTGAAACCTCCTCTGTGGTCAACCAACTTTTCGGTAACTGGAAAATATTCAGCAACTAAACAAAAGAAATACATCAATAATAATAAGAGTGATATTTTCAAAATTATGAATGGTTACGTGGAATTTAATTTAATTATTTTTTTAATTTTCATGGTGTACATTATCATTTACTCAAAATAAATATTGGAATTTCGATTTATACTTTTAAAGAGAATATTTAAATTCATTAACTATCCCAATTTCAAACCCCAATTTTAGTAGTATTTACACACGTTGAGAGGAATTTTTCCACCATGATCAATACAAGGACATTGGAGGAGAGTGTGAGTAGTTGCATGCTAGAGTTTATTTATTTAATAAGATATATATTTTTTTTTAATTTTTTTGGAGCTACAAGCCTAGATTCCTGTACTTTCTAGATTTTTCACTTTCTTACGCAAGCCACAAGCTAACACAAGATTTAAAGATTTGAAGGCCCCTCGATCCAACACCAAACAATCCTGCCTTACCATCTCATTTTTTGCCTAACTACCCCTCCTTTATACCATTATTTATAAAAATGCCTCAAACACAATTGTCAAGCCACTAACCACAAACATTATTTGAAAAATGGTATTCTCTATGGAATATAATAATATCGATAATAAAATAATAATATTATATATATAATTCATGTATAATTATTTTTTATATGATTTAAATCGAGAAACTATAATTAATGATAAATATAAATAAAAATAAATAAATAATATTAATTAAATAATATGTTAATTACTCTTCTAATAATATCTTATTAGTTTAAGTTGTATAAACTCTTAATTATAAATAAATTGTAGATTTAGTATTATTTATAAAAAATATTTTTTTAATAAATGAATATTATATAACTATTTAATATTTATTTTTTTAAAATTTGATTTTAAAAAATAGATCAAATACTTTAGAAAAAGAATTTTCGGTGTTTAAATTTTAAAAACATTTTTGTCAATTTCTATTGAATATTATGTAATATATAAAATAGTGGGTATAATATCAACTGCATTAAACATATTCTATTTCTAATTACCTGGACCTCAAAATTTGTTTTATATATATATATATATATATATATATATATATATATATATATACATATAATTAAGAAAAATAATACTAAATATGCCTTAATCACTCCATAATTTAAAAAGAATCTTGTTTTTAGAGTTTAAGACTATACGAACTTGATAATAATATCCTATTTTTAAAATTATTAGATAGACTAGATTATCATATTATTTTTATTTTAAATAAATTTATTTTATTGTATTGAACATTTAATTATATTTTTTATTAAATATAATTTACATATATTTATTACGTTGACGTACCGTTCTATGACTTGGAGAACGTCATTATCAATTAAATAAAGAAGATACAGAATGGTATGTTAGGAAGTTCGCTACAAATTAAGGGCCAATTAGTAAATTCAGATGAGGTTTACACAGGAGTAGCTGGCCATGTGCGAGAGAGGGGGGCCTGCCAGCTGGCCTATTCAGAGAGGAAGCCGCAAGAGTGACAGTGGCATCCAGCTAAGCGGCGTTTAACGGAGAAACCCGACGCCGTCAACGTGATCCCGTGGATATTCTTGTATTCCTCAACAACGGGTTTCGAGGAGCATCAACGGAGGTTAAAGAAACGAGATGTGACCGCAGAGGCGGAGGCCTGCCCTGCGGTGGCAGAGTCGGGGAATGATGACCAGGCGATCCTATTCACGCCAGGTGAGCAATCCCATCCCATCTCATCCCACGCCTTGGGGCCGAAAAGGATTCTCTACTTTGGGGTGCAGTTTACACATTTGATGTGGACCGCTTGGATTGGATTGGAGCATCGCTATATGCCAGAATTTTGTCGTTGGTTGTCACGTGGCGGCCTGATGATGTGGCTTGAAGGGCCCACCCGAAGTTGTTTTTTATTTTTTGGTCGTTTTTGGTTTTCGTTATCAGGATATTTGGTTTGAAAAGGAGAGGAGGGAGAAGGTTAAGACAAATGCATTTAAGAGAAGTGCGTATAAATTTGATTTCTCCGAGCATATAATATTTATTAACCTTCATTAAATTAAAATAAATGATTTGATATTAAAAATGTTATTTTAAATTAGGGATATTGTTAAACCTCGAAATCTATAATTCACAAATATTTTGATGAATTGGATGACCACAAATGCATAATAAGAAAATAAATCACATAAAGTAGATTTGACGTAGGCATACTTAATACATTGAAGACCAATTCTATAATAAAAAATATTGTAATATAATATTAAATATTTTTTATAAAATTTTAATATTAGAGTATCTAAATAATTTTTATGATAAAAGTATATAGGGTTGTAATTGATAATTCTGAATTGATATAAATAAGTTAAATTATAAAACTACTACCAATGCGTAATAATTATCATTAAAAGTAATATTATATTTATAAATTTTATATATAAACTCTTTCCGTGGGTGTTAACTATTTATTGAAATATTTGTAATATATGTGCATTCATTTTTCAATAGCATTTTGGCATATCAATTTGTATGTTAAAGGTTATATGCAAAATTCGTATGTCTAGTGTTGTTCTTGGGATCGTTTAATGTGTCCTTAAGGGACATAAATTCAAATATAAAAAGTTATGTATTTTTATTATAACAAATTACGTTGAGATTTTTTATGAATCAATTATTTCATTAGATTCAATAAGTTTTGTCACAAAAAACACAATTTATGATTTGGTAGTTTAATGATTGTTATAATATAAATAAAAAATGTTACACTTACAAAATCTGCATATAAAGTTTATAACGAAGTTGATATAGCATCAAGTGAATAAAAAGATTAATATAAGTTGTTAATATAATAAAAGCTGAGATTTTATACGACATTGAATGAATAGTATCACATCAATTTTGTATCAACTTTGTATACAGACTTTATAATCGTAGCATTTGTTTGTGCATATTATGACTATCCTTAATTTTTTAAAACAATTAACTCATAATTTATCCATTTTGTGTAGCGTTGATCGTATATTCTTTCTATAAATTTTAAACACAATAATTATAACGTGCTACTCTTACAAACTATCTATACGAACTCACTCATACATCTTTATATGACATTATTGATTATTGACATATTATCCATGTTAATTAATATAATTAAAATTTGAAATTCATTTATCAAATTAAATAATGACACGTCAGTTTGTAGGAGTAATTTTGTACAAATAATTTGTAATAGTAGCCTTGCTCTAAATCTTGTTAGTTAACCAATAATACTAAAAATTCTTTTGAGTTTCCTCTGTGCTAACCTCTGAGCAAGAATCAAATAATTAAATAGTTAATCAATGATTCAATATCTCAATGTTATCAAATAAGATTAAGACCTTATTAACATTGCAGTACAATCGACAAATCACCTTGATTGGTGATCCATATAAATCAAACTAAAGAAAAAAAATGTATATTATAGGTCACTAATGCTTCAAATTACAATGTTTAATGAATCACCAATCACAATGAGCTATAAATGAATATTTATTATAGTCATTAACGGTTCTCACTGGCTTGCTTGTAGTTTACATTTGTTACTAATCAGAGTTTAATAGTTATATGCTAATAACCTTAACTACTAATTAATATTATTGTGAGCTTATAGTATATTATATATTGATTCCCCTTGTTGACCTAAGAACCTTGATTTAAAATCTGACTATATTATTTATTTGTTTACGGCGACCTAGAAGAAACACACACATTTGATTGAAGATATATAGATATCACAAACCATGAATCTCTAATTTATATGATAGAAAAATGTTAACACTTTAAAAACGGTATAATACATCTTAAACAAACATTGTATAATAATTTTATTATTTTTATTTTTATATTACATTCAATCAATAAATTATTTATATTTATAAATTTTTAATCATTAAATCAAAAAAAAAAAATTAGAACAAATCATGCAAAACTTGAGATGTTTGTGCATGAAAAGCATCTTAAAACAGGTGACAATATATTAATAAATTATTTTTTATTTCTTAAAATGCTACGAAAATCACTATTTATCATTTTAAGTTTGTTATCACATTCCATAATCATCCACAATAAGATGACTCTAAAAATAGTAATACCACAATAAGATGACTCTAAAAATATTAATAACAATGTCAACAAGAAGAGAGAAAAATTAAGAAGATATAATACATTTTTTTGGGTGAAAATTTAAAATTTTTTATACCCCTTAAGTTTCAATAATTACAAATTATACCTCAAATATCATTTATAAAAAATACATAAATTTAACAAATATACCATCTTGTACTGGGGTGCACTCTTAACTTTAGGTGTTTTTTTTTTTTTTGTTAAATTCTTTTAGAGTTACACAATATTCTTTGAAGTTAGTTTATCATCAATTTATTAATTTATATAGGATCTTAAATTTAGATAACGAAATAGTATAAAAAATAAATCGTCTAGTTATAGAATATCAAAATCCAAATATTAAATACGATTAACTCTCATATAAAGTACTAAAATGATATTATTTAAGACATATTAATTTAATAATAATCGAAAGACTTTAGAACTTATACATATGTTAGAAAATTCTTTCTTGAAACTATAATACATTGCTTTAGTCTTATATATGAAGAAATTATTTAATTTTTAATTTATCTAAAAATTATTTTAAATATGATTAAATCTTAATTATTATATTTATCTTAATCTAGACTACATGGTGCCTCCTCTAAAGAAAATTTGTGGTCTGCCACTAACATAATATATACTATTATTTTTCGTAAGTGACATATAAACTAGCTAGAACTTGATTAATTAACAGAACAACTTGATTTGAAGCAATAATGCTTAATTAAAATAACTAATTCACTATTAATTTAATAGGCTTCTCGAAAGAAGTAGAGATTAAAATTTTCTTAAGCATTACATCTTCTAGGGAAGGTTCATTGCATGTACTATAAATACATATATTATATGCAAATTAAGATGCATACCGAGTTATCCTTATTGGGCATTGTATCGTATACTTTATTTGTTAAATATCTGATTAAATTAAATAACCCTTATTGTTTTTCTCAATTTGTCATTTATATATTTATTTTAATTTAATGTTGAAAGAAAGCAAGGCATCTCCTCTGGATTTTTATTGGTCTATCTTTAGTAAGTTAATTATTCAAAAGACACGCAAGTATCTAAGACACTCAACACATCGAATTAATTAACTATTAAAAAAATTGAGATTGAGTGAAAATGCATCAACTATTTATAACATTAGTTTATATCTTCCACAAGTCATAGATAATATTCAAACTTAATTCTTAGATAATATATATTATTTGTAATGGGCATATCATTTTATTCAATAATATAATTGATAAAACTCTCTTTATAATTAAAAAAGTTACAAGAATTAAAATAAAAAAGACGAAATAATATATATACATATTTTAACTTTGTTAATTAACGAAGTTTTTATTTTTCTATTTAATTTTTTTGTTGGTCGGTGGAATATTTGATATATAAAACTAGTAAGGCAATAATCAATCATGGGCAATGATATATATTAAATTGTTAGGCATATACTGCATGCATGGTTTCTCTCTTTCTCTTTTGAGTTTGGTGTTTGAGAATTAATAATAATAAAAACTTTAAAATATATATATGCTCTTACCACTAAATTAACGAGGGGCAACTTTGCTAGAGCTATTTTATGATTTATGTTAGGTAATTAACGATAAATTAATAGCCAAATAACTGAGCAATGAACAAACAGAACCTAAATCCTGCTTTAAAATAAGGTTTGAAATCTTTAATTATTATCGAAAATGGTAAGCTAGGGTCTCCTTTTGTGATAGCTTTATGTTTCTGAGGTGGTTGAAACTGGAACCATAAGACATAATTTTATTATAAGGCGATGCGTTTGGTGGGATTATACCTTTATTTCGCACACGCGCGCGCGCACACACACATATATTTATATTGATTTCTTTCATAAAAAAGACTACATAACAAGTTTATATATTATTCTTGAAGACATCAAATATACAATTAATTAAGAGGAATGATTAATATAATAATTAATTTATTAGTTAATTTGTCAAGGGTCAAAACTCAAAGTATATTTACTGGTTGAGTTGAATTGATTCGAGTTTAGCGCATGCGTTAAACCACCCTTGATTCTTGGACATTCTGTGCCTTTCGGTGAATGTATAACCAAATTAGTCAACCGATTGATGACTCCTATTTTGGCAATTTGTTCATTTATAATTAGTCTCACAAATATTCAATTAATTAATCTGATCTCGTTGTCTTGCCTTTCTGTTGTATGATTATTGAAATTAATTAACCCACTTGGGAATTTGTTACTTTGACTCTATTAATTAGTTCACAGGAAGAAAGAAAGATTGCATATACTATGTACCTGTACTCTCTAAACTCTGATGCTTGCCCAACTAATACATTATATTGCTTCATTTTTGTTAATTAGTGCCGGCCAAATTATTATATTATAATTGCTATCTTTGTTATTAATTAATGCATATTAGTTTAGAATAAGTATAACTAATTACAATCAACTTGATTACTATTCTTTTAGAAGACTAACTTTAATCTCTTAGTTGCTTAGAAGAATATATAATTAATATAGAGTAGTAATGCTATACTTATAAAGTTTATATACAAAATTTGTATATAAAATTGATATGACATCAAGTAAATAAAAGATGAATATAAGAAAGCTAATATAATAAAATACTGATGACTAATATAGCATTAACTGAATGACAACATATCAACTTTATATATCAATATTGTACGCAAACTTTGTAAGTATAGTAACATTATGTATTGATATATACTCTTTCTTTGTTTGATCAAGCGTATACTTGTAAATGTCCTTACTCTTTCAAGTTTATTTATTTGAAGCACCTTGGAAACTTGAGGGGAGTGGGGTCTTCGCTCTTTTTCTGTGTCTAGTTTGGTGTTGTGTTAAAAGATCTCTTATATGTGGCATTATTAATATATATAATTCAATAATCAACGATATAATAATCATCGGATCACATTATTATGTTAATATATATATATTATGTGGATATGAAGGAGCCACGAGGTTGTCAATGTCATATATTGTGATCTTATGCCGGTTAAATAAAGAATATTGATGAGTTTTAAATTTTAGTTAATTAATTATAAGTAGATATATAACATCATCAAATATATATATGTATATATAATGATGAGCAATAATATTATTTCTGAGAAGAAACACAAAGTAAGAAAAGTCACCAATATGATTGTTTCTGGCCTCTTACAAAATGGGCATCACATGCCTTTTCCCCACTTCTCAGTTGATCGCTCAACCACTCATCATATGTTGCCCTCATAATGCATGAGAGAGAGAGAGAGAGCTATATCTATATATATACACTTCTGGCTCTGGCTGAGCACACTGACATGACAATTGATTTCTACCCTTAGTTGATGCATATATATATATGAGTACTCTAAATAATTTTAACCTAAATTAACCAATTAAAGGTACGTCTTTGTTTCTTGGGAGAGCTAGCTATATAGCAAGGCTCTCTCTCTCTATCTCTGTGTCTCCGTGTGAAGACGACTCTATTTATTATAAAAATATTTATATATTCGAAAGATCACCAGAGCTAATCAATGCAAACAAAATGCCTGGACTGATCAGGACAAAATAACTTAGCTGCCATGAACGAAACTCCTCACTCATCATCAGCCCCTCTTTAATCAATCCATCTCTCTCTTTAAGGAATCCAAGGTCCTGCTTTAGCAGACAATGAAAGCTTATTTGCCACCTTTTCTCGTGTTATATATCCCCCTCCCCTTGCAAGTTTCAGGACAACTGTGGACCTGGATATATCTTATCCAAAAAATATATAACATTATCGATTAAGTAAAAACGTCATATCGAAACGTTGTAAATTTAAATCTTTTTTTTTTTTGTTTGTACAATTCAAATGCAATTCTAATGTATAGTTTCAATCCAGCAGTTATTATTATTATGAAATAATGTTATCTGAGTCTTGGAAGGGGCCGGGCATAGTGTCTCTTTATGATAACATTATATTGGTTGAGACTGGTGTGGATGAGCTTATAATGATGATGAGATAGGGTCGTACAAAATTAAATGGGGTGCGACATGTATGTAGGTAGATATATTGTAATGGGACGTGAAAGCCTGAAAGAGAGAAGGTTTTTCTATAGCTGTACATATGTTTGTAGACATTTTGCAGTCTATAAAATGACCATTCGAATTACCCATGATTATTTCTGTCTCAGTTTTTCCTTGTCTAACTTTTGTACTTTTCATACCAATTTGATTTAAGGTTCCTCACCTTGAGACATTCCAAGTTACATCTTTCTTCTTGGTTCACTCACATGGCATATGGCTTCTCACATTCCCACCTAGCTGTCTAGCATAGCTTTCTTTTTTTTTGACTTTAAATGCTATACGTAGAATGTTAATGTAATTTAATTTTTGCCGTAACTTGGATTTTATCGAGATCTAATCTAAACTAGCTAGCTAGCAATATTGTATATGTTGGGAAATGATGAGAATTATGAACACATTTTAAGCATTTTCATTGGCAAGTACTAATCAACATGTGAAGGGCTGGTGAAGATGCTTCACTTTAGCATGGAAACGAAAAAGGAATCCCAGCACTTTCAATATTCATGAATCTCTAAACAGTGTTTTTTTTTTGGTTGCCTTGTGATCATAAATATATATTTAGAATATGTTGCTTTAGTTGAAAAAGATCAGAAAAATATGTACTTTTTGTTACCCCGAAGTGATTCATAATTAGGTGATCGAAGACCATAAAGTTTAGAACTGTTAGGATGACTTAACTGATCATTGATGGGGAATGAATTCCTCAAACAGAGAAAGGGACGGAGAAATCAGACAAAGGAAAAGGAATAGAAATAGATAGAAAGAAATTTAGGGAGAATGAGATAAAGAGAAATAGAGAAGGAGTAGACAAATTAATCTCTCTTTTATTGTCAAAGGAAAGGATGTTAGTGTAGTTCATTAGATTTCAAACTTTAATTTTTTCTATAATGAAAGTTGACTAAAAGAAGAGGAAATTTAAGGGATTTTTGAAATCATAATTAACCATGTGAGATTTCGACAAATCCCTATCTAGGATTCACCTTTGGACTATAACAACTGGATCTTTCACTTTTGGAACATTGGATTTTGATTGGATATATATCATTGATTAAATATAGTGGCAAGTGCAACCATTAATTATTTCAAGTTGCATAAAATTTTAACTCTCTCTAAATGGTCAAAAGGAAGAACAGGAGAAAGGATCGCAAACAACAAAAGATGGATAAAAGAGATGAGCTGAGAAGTAATGTTGACTGTTACATAACATAATGGTGACGGTTTGTGATAAGATAGATAAGAATACAGAAGAAGAGAGAGGGAATAAGATGATGACATATGATGATGATGATGATGATGAGAAAGTGAAATGTCTGTTCAGAGATAGATATGTAGAAACAACCAAATAATAATAATAATAATAATAATAATAATTCATAATAATTTTACATTCAAAAAGCTTTAGAAAAGAAAACGATTCCATATATATGCACAGTACTGCCAAAGTCTACCCTAAAATTATGGTTCCTCTTGCATTACCATGTGGCCATCACGTGCTCCCCTTTCATCCACCTGTATGACAATAATTTCTCCAGTCTCCCCATCCACCACCAGCAGTACCATTGCTGTACTACTTTGCAGATAATTGCATTTTCAGAGTACGGTGATGCCCATGAACCAATCACCCAATGTCAATCTCATGCCATAATAAAAATCTTAATTGGTTGGGTCGAATATATCATCTCATCTTTATATTTTCACATAATACCTTAGTAAAAATTCTTAATTGAATCGAATATATCACGTCAAGTTATCTTTATATTAATCTAATAAAACTTTATCATATATATATATATATATATAGATTTTTAAGTTTTATTAAAAAAAAGGTTAATTTGCAAATTGCATAAAAAATTTTGAAGTTTCTGATCTTGTGGTAATGATGATGTATGCAAATGCATGTTTCGCACTGCACTGACTTTTCTTCTGGCGCTGATTGTTGCAGTTTCTTCCACATCTTCTCTTTTTGAATGACTAAAAAAATTTTGCATTAAAAAGCTAAACTTTTTTTTATTTTATTTTTAATGGTTTCATGGTGCATAAGGCAGCAGGTAAACCAAAACAAAACCCATCAGTCAAAACAAAACTTGAGTGGAAGAAACAGAAGTTAGCTGACAAATATAGCTAAAACTAGGAAACTTGCCACATGTAAGAAGCCAAATGCCACTAACACCCAATGAATCAACGGCTAAATAATATTAACAAGATATGTAAACAAAACTGCTTTTTCAAAACATTAACAAATCCTAAGGATGTATTGGTTTATAAATTTTGTATTTTTGTTCTAAAAAAATTTAGAAATAAATTATTGATTTTAAATTATTTAAAAAAGATATAACAAAAATGAGGATTTCATTGAATTTATAAACAAACGCACACAGGTCTAAATTATTCACCGGGGACCCTTTGAAACAAACATGGAATTAATAGAGATGTGAAGATTTATGATAGAAGAGGCTTGAGAATTCTATTATAATTTTGGTTTCTTTACTCTCCTGTGATGAGCAGAACATAAGGAGAGAGTCGTAGTACTGAGACTGAGCCCATGATTGTTGCGTCAGCTGAGAAATTGTATTAAACCTTAAAATTAGTCTATCCGTACTCTTACACATTGCTGGGATTCCCAAGTTCGAGACATTCTAAGGTTGCAGCTGTCCCTGTTCATGTCTCACACATGGCAAGTCAGACCTATTCGAAACCTCAAACCCTATTTATGCAATCTCCATTTAACTTCTCTTTAATAATAAATAAGGTAGTCATGACATCCAGCACTTAACAAGTATGCTAACCTAACCTTACTAAAAGAACATGTAAATTTTTTTTGAAGATTATAAAAATTTACTTAAAAATTATAAATTCTTTTAAAGATTATATAAAAATCATTAAAAACATAAATTTTAAGTGAATTTATATAATTATTTATAATTTAACACCGATTATTAAATTTTAATTTAAAACTATCAATTTTTATGTACAGATCAATTCAATATATTGTTTTGTAATTAATCTGCGGGCATTTAAGGGTTTAATTTTCATATACATGGAAGCAATTAAGCAAAACCGGGTAGTGTCTTAATCATTCCATTAATGTAAAATGTGATAATTGTTTTCAATATCAACTGTATGACTCTATCAACTAATTACATATTAAAATATTATTAATTTTATCTAATCTGTTTGCTTTTACCCGATTTTCCTAGATTTCAATATAGACCTGGTAGTGGGTCGTGTTATAATGGTTTCATGTCGTCTTGCATTCGTATTATATTAAATTATGTTAATTCAAATCCAATATGTTATATTATTAGTTCTAAATCTTGAAACCTAAATCCGATTGTTAACTTAATGTGTTATCTAAATCTAACTCATTTACTCCTTTTTTTATTTTCAAATTAGACAACAATATGTGTAACACTATTTGTATAAACACTAAAACATAACTAATACTTTATAAATTTAATATCTAACAAATGTTTTGAAATCTATTAAAATATCTAAATTTAATATAATATGAAAACATAAACAAAGTTTTGTATCCAACACAATTCAGATGACCAAGCTGTTGTCTTGCGTGAAGCGTGATTTTGCGATTTAACAAATAAAGTAACTGTATTAAAATAATTTTAATTAGATTAAACATAGTTATAAATTAGTATTTGTACTAATTTGTTATATTTTATTTTTTTATATATCATAAATAAATTTACTAAACTGTCATTGTATTAAGGGTTTAAACGGATGAAACGTTTTTGTATAGGATAAACCTAAACATTATTTAATATCAAATAGATTTAATCATGTTAACCCGTTAACGACTTGATTCGATAATATTAGACCTAAACAGGTTTTTATCAAATGGGTTCATGTTGTGTTAACAAGTCGTATAAAATTTGCTAGGCCTACTTCAATGTGATGACGAGATATTTAAATATTTTTTTAAATATAAATTTTAATGAATATATATTAATTTAATATTTTAAAATAAAAAAGTTGACAAAACTAATTCCCTAAGGGTTTTTTTTGGGTAAATTAATTTAATATAAATATATAAATATTATTATTATTTATTTTAATTTAAAAAACCAGTGGAATTTTTTTGGGGTAACTTATGAGGGTAAGATTCAGATGGACGCTGATGTGAAAAATCCAATCAATCTTGCGCGCATCCACGTCCATGCCTGAAAAAAAAAAAAAATAATTAACAGGACAGATGTGAAAACGTCAAATTTGCACCAGCATCTAGATTTCGTCATCCCTATATTCCTATTTTGAGTTGCTTTTGCAAGCACATAATATTACAAATCTTTAAATTTTTGTATTGAATGGCATGCTAGATGTGTACATTAATTAGCAATGAATGTGGGTTTGTCCTTTGGTGGTTGTCTCTATACTTTTCTACTAAATGCTCACATGGTGTGGAAGAGTAACAATATATGAGTTACAAACACAAGCTGTACCTCAAGGAAAATAAAAAATTTCAACCTTCAATGCACCGAAATTACATCTGTGCTATTTATAGAACAGAGTCAACATTGGCATTCAACAAGTATCAAACTTTTCCAAGGAAGGTTTTATTAAGAAATTAATAGAAAGAGAGTTTCAAATTTTGGAATTAACTTATTTAGCTGTTATTAGTGAAGAATTAGCTCATGATTAGGCAAACAGAAATGGGGAGATTGATGCTCTCTTTCATGTTTAGCAATTCATAAGTGGGAGGCCGAAGGATCTGAAATTCCTTTACTAATTTTGGTTTTTTGTTTTTTTTTTTTTTTGAAAAAGAGAAAAGCCCATAAAATGATTATTAGGAAAATATGTAGGATTGGAGAGGGAATGAATGATTGCGATCATTCGAGAGGCTCATCCCATCATAATACCATTAAGTACTTCCCTTGAATTCTACTCTCCACTATTCTATCAATCATTTTTAGATCATAATAATAAGCTCCGGAATTGAAAGGAAAAAACTTCACTTCAACTACACTCTCTTTTAGGTTTAATTTATTTAGTTCTACTCAATTTGATTAAAGCCTAATCTTTTAGGTTGGAAGAATTCAATGATTCCACCCAATAATTTCCTATTTTCTGATTTTCAAATTATTTAAACCAATCTTAATCTCCATTTTAGTTGTAGTTATAATTAGGCAGTTGGTACTTTTAATTTATTGCACTATAAAAGTAAAAACCAATTTTTCATACTCTTTTAGATCATGCATAGTAGTCATAATAGCACATTTGTGGTTGCCACTTGATTATTTTCTTTCATGAATTTACTTAGAAGTACTTGTTGTACTTAGAATTTCTTCTGTGCAAAAATGACTGTGTCTTCAGCTTTGCTTTCCCATCTGTTGGGAGAATTTGCACTTATATCAAATATATTGAGAACATCACATTGTGGATCCAATCTGAGTGATACCAATTTAATGCAAAATCTTAGGGGTTTTAAAAGCAATCTAGCTTGGATTGTGTCTTGGCTGGGTGGGTGGAAACCAGCATATCAATGTGAATGTATGAGCATCTCAACCAGATGAGAAATGGCATATATCTAATCTAAGCAATGTCAATCACATGCATTCACAACTCTAGATATGCTTAGTTAATGTGAGATCACAAATGGAATGCTACAACATGGGAACCCATAACATGAAATTCAACGAGGAAGAGAGAGAATTCACATGGGGTTTGATGACTGTACAGAGAACCAAATTCCTAAATGGGATTGGCTGTTCCAATTGTCCAACACCTAGAAATTTTTTTATTTTTTATTTCTGCTTTGAAGTTTGTTTTTGTTCCATTTGTCTCAGTATAGATCAATCCAGTACAAACTTTAGTCTTTGTTAGGATCTAAGCTGGGCAGAAGACAAGAGTTGCAGAAATCAACAGAGCATATCACATGTCCAAAGCTAAATAAAGTAATGGGGTGGATAAGGTTTGAGAGTTGAGAACATGGTTAACACACTCCAATGATGGCAATGTCTCATTTTTCAGAACAAATTTATGCTGAAACAAGAAGTTAGGCAAAAAATGCATTTGTTATGAAAAGCTAATCAGAGGCATGGAAAGCATCAGCTACTTTGCTAGTGATATGGGATATACATTACTGTAGCCAGTTCTAAACTCAAGACTCAGCACATGGGTGTAACTGCAAATTTATTTAGATTATGGAGACATGTCCAAGTCCTCATTTTATTAAAAATTTAACTTTGTAACAAGCCAGAATTTGCACAAGAACTTCTTCCATTCCTATGTCAGTGGAATTGACTAGAGATTGGTAACTTATAGGCCCATGTTCATCTCACTTTTATGAACAGAAATTTTTATAAATTATAGTTTTCATAGCCAAGTGGTGGCTGAGCAAATGTATGCTCTCCTTAAGAGCTCTGCAGAAACAAACATATAGGCTCTTCTGATCTGACTCGCGCTTGCGCAACTACTTCTTATCATCCATTGACAAAAAAATATGTTTTTTTCAAAATAAAACCCAGTAAATTAAACTAGTGGCAAAAACTTAGAATATCTACATCAATTGGAAAATAAGAAAAAAGAAAGCAGAAGCTGAGGTTATCGGCCTTTACAGCAAAGTCAGGAAAACTATGAACTTCCATTTCCCCATTGCAACTTATAATAGAAAGAGTGCATACACATACAAGTAGAAGAACCAAAACCATGCTCCATTTCTTTGCAATATAGTAGACAAAAAATATAACAACAATGTACTTAACAACAACTTTCAACAGAATTTGTTTATCCAAAAGAATACAGTTTACATTGGTATTCAGGCTCTAACTACCACTTCTCCTAAAATCTGGCGAAAGAAATTGTGCTGGAAAAGATGCCGCCTGTTGCTCTTATATCACAGAAAAATGGTATGATACACAAAAAATGATGGGGCAAGGGAGGGATGGACGGTCGGGAGAGAATTAAAAAATAGAAGGAAAGGACAAGTTAAGATAGATGTATCTGGGTAGCAGCACAAGCACCTTTGAGGAGAGACGTATTCGCAAGTGTCTTTTCAGTTTACTAAACTGGGAAAGATCTAGGAAAAATTGCTAGTCATCATCAGATGCCAAAGTTGGGCTTTTTGAGCAGCTGTCTTTCTTATGGAGTTCCAATAACTGCGTTTCTGGCTTACAGAGCCCTGGATAATAAACGTAATGTCAGACTACCATATATATCACAGCTTACCAACACAAATAAGTAAGCCAAAAATGTGACTAAGGCATGTACTTTTAATATTTCCTTATACTAAAGCATCTGGAAAGTCCACGAAAATGAAATCACTAAGTTGAACTTTTTAATGTGTGAAGTAAGGTAATTATAGTACCAATAGCATTTCAACATATTAAGAAATAATGCACCAAAAAATTTTAGTTATTGTTTGGTTGCACCAGTTGGTTTTGCAGTAGATGCAGTTTACATAATAAGACGTACTTCATGGGTATGCACTTTTTCTTCAAGTGGCTACCAGATGTAACTTGCTACTTGCTAATGCTAGGATTTTGTCTTCAAAAAAAATTCTAAAGTTGCTAAACACTTATTCGACTTCAGATGCTCTGGACTCTGTTGCATCAGTAAACAAGTATGAGGGATTCAGTACAACATGAAGGTCTTGACAAAACCGAGCATCTGAATCTGAAATAAATATTCCTGAGTTTAGAACTAAATTCCATTAACCTTTTCAACTCTATATTTTTCCTTTTTTTTATTTTTTATTTTATTTGATAAGACACATTATCACCTTTGCCGTTTGTTTGGTTCAGTTAGCCACCAACCTGAACATTTCGGAATATCCCAGACAGCTATAGATGATGGTGTACACTCTGCTTCACATAGTTCTCTGTTATCTTCATGGTCTACATTCATTGCGAGCATCCACGCACCAATTGTAACATCCTCATTGCTAAACATTCGAAAGCTGTAATTCAAACAAAATGAAATTAAAAAAAAAGGAGTTATAAGCAAGTCAGAGACTTAAAAAACAGCACAACTCTTAACCATTATGAATTTGTTACTACATATTTTGATGGTTTGCCATGAACAAGGACATAAAAGTTGGCCATGAGCTGGTAGTTCAGAAAGAGGACAATTAGTCATATTTAGGCAAAAATGATAACGTTCAGTCATATGAACAAATAGGATTTTTTTTTTTTTTTTTTTTTTTGGGGTTACGACCAAATAGAAGGTCAATCCAAGTGCAAGACCATCAGTAACTCACCACCCAATGGAATCTTTGCAAAATGAGCCATATGAACAAATATGGATAATTAAAGCAACAAAATATAAAAAGAAAAAACTCTTAAAAAAATAATGAATCATTCAGGAGAGTAAATTGTTGAGAGAGCAGACTAGCCTGTCATTCCTGAGAGCGACCAAACTTGCTACAACATCTGATGAAAGAGCATAGATTGGTCCATAAGCATGAAGAAAGTACTCCTTTCCAAGCAAATAGGAGAGTGGTTCATACCTGCATGGATTTAGTACTCCATAAATACATTAGTCTGGTACATAAGAAGACACTTAAGCCGCCACTTGGCACAATACTGAGTCCTTTATCTAAACACACATTTTTCAAGAAAAATGCTTTAGGTAGAATTTTCATTAGGATTTATGTAATAGGATAGCAGAACAAAGTTTAATGAGTTTTTCGGCTGTGTTTAGTTTAGGATCTGATAAAGGTTTGACTATATTTGAGTTTTAGGAAAGGTTTTTGTTTAGGTTAAAATTACATATTTAGGTGCAGTATATATGGTGACAATAATATTTGGACTTTGATTGTTATTGGTTTATTCATCTCTTTACTTCCTTGTATTTTCCCCCACTTCAAAGATTGTGGAAAAACCGTATCTTCTGAAAATAATGTGCCATATTTTCAGCATTGTTGTGAGTTTCACTCAGGATCTTTTTTATTTATTTTACCAGCAATCAATTATTTCCCTCAACTACTGAAAGTTCTCATGTAATAGCATACAATAGCAATTGGCTAAGATCTGTGTCTAACTATCCCTTAATCCCAAAGAATCTTCAGCCCTTCAAATAGCTCACTCGCACATAATCTCTCCATAATGCTTCCTAGAAATTTTCGTAAAATTGTCTCATAATCATGTGTAATAAATTAAGATGTGCCCAAAATCTTCTGTAAGTCCTGATGTTGAAGTGCAGAATTTAGAGGAAATATTCTAGATCAAATTTAAAAAGTGAAAGTTTTTGCAAAGTATATTTATTTCCTTTGCACAAAAGTCGTCTTGATTGCTACAGCCTGCAGAACCATAAATAATATAGATGCAAGATGCTCTTCTTCAGTTAACTTAGTCGAAGAGTTCTTACTAACACCATTTCCATGTTAATATTATTATGAACCCGAAAGAAACATTTATGATATTAAAGAGCAATTTCCACTTTTAATGTTTTTAATTCCCCTCATTTTTTCCAAGTTTTCTTGTGCTCTTTCTCATCCTTAGTATCTGTAGTTTGGTTTGCTCCTTCTAAGTTTCATTCCATACCAGAAGGGGAGAAAAGAGGTCCTCGATGTACATGTTGTAACTAGACCACGCACTAGGGTACTACTTCAGGTACTCTATATGCTTTGACAACCCTATCATCACATTGAGAATATCCTTTGCATCATCCTCAGGGTAGACCATCCGAAGACTATCTTTTTCTTTGTCAACAAACAAAAAAGGTCTTTTGGCTTCATTCTATTAATTATATACTCCCTTACCTCTACCTATGGAGATAACACCCGCCCTCGGGGATTTGAACCACACATGGAAAGGTAGGGTAGTCAAGAAACAACAAGCAAGAAAGCATTCAAGAAGTATATACATAATTCACGGATATAAATGAACAAATTAGGACTAACCATTTGAGTTTTGGATCAGTAAAAACTGGACCCTTCTTCATGCATCCAAGATAAGTCTGCGAGTGAGTACGTTCTTTCGCCAAGAGCAGCGACAAGCGATCTATGGATGCGTAAAAACAATTAATGTAATATGATGAAACTTCAAAAGAAAAATATAAATTTTAAAAAAAAGGAAGAAAAAGAAAGAAAAGAAAAGAAACATGATCATATACCAAGTATCAATAACTTTTGTAAATCTAGTCACCTGGCCGCAAATAGATGTCATCGTCAGCTTTGACATAAAACTCCGAATCAAAGAGTGCATATGCTGCTCTGAAGTATGCTAACCTGTATTAAAAACTCCAGATGAGAGTAACTCAATGATTTTGTATCTAATATTTCTACAGAAATAATATAATAATAAAAGTCACTAACGTTTTGTAAGGGAGATTACTGTACTCCTCCTCAATATCTAACAGGAGGAAATCATCATACTGCTCAACTTCCTTTTTGAGCTCTGACATCTTTGCACTGTCATGGGTTCTTCCGATGACAAACCTGAAAGCCAAACCAGTGGCTTCTTCCAAGCTGCGAAGCATATCCCATTCAAATAAGGTCCCTTAGAAAAAGTGCCACCACATATAAAACAATGGAAAGATAATGCTAATAGCAATTAATAAACTGATGAACAAGGGAAACATTGCAAAAACCAAAATGATAGCTCACATTTTAGTAAACATGTCAGTCAGTATATGCAGATTAGTTGCTTAATCCAGACAACATAAGAAACTTCTATTGCTGTTAACAAAGGATTCTTCCAGCTAACTATTATCCGACAAGTTTAAATTGTCACCTAAGCTCAATATGAGTATTTAACTTTTAACAGGTTCCCTCATATGTAAGTTTATCGAGCCTTGAGTCTTACATTAACACAAAGGGGAACCCAACTTATAACCGCAAGATCAATTTTAGCTCTGATACCATGCTAAGTAACCACTTCACCTAAAAGCTCATTATCCCTTAATGGTCTCCGAATGATCTAAGATGCCAAAAGGGAAATATTCACCTGAATTCAACAATTTGAAAATATGCCAAAGTTTCAAAATTTAAATTTACTTAAAATAAGAAAAGAAAAGAAACGAGATTCAATTTCAAAAATAATATGAACTAGAGCTGGAAGGAAAAAATCAATACCGTTGAAGACCTTGTCGATCGGACGGCATCCATGTTTTCCTCAACGATCTTCTCCGACCGGCAGATCCGAATCCTGTCTGAATCCCAACAAAGCCCATAACTTTATGCCTCTTCGATTCAGTCTCCAAAGCATTATTATTATTAGTGTTCCAAGAGACTTTGACAGATCTCGGGAGAACGTTCTGGCAGCCGTAGCCGCCCCGGGAGACGGCGAAAATGGTGGTGAGGCCGAAGAGGAAGCCGGCAAGGCCGATGATGAGGCAGGAGAAGATCAGGATCGTTGATTTGCGAGAGGACAGAGAAGGTGATGAACGCGCGTGGAAGAATTTGGGAGAGGAAGGCATTGTTTGGCCGTTTAATTCAGTTAGTTCCGTTACTTTCTGTTAGAAGCAAGCAGGCAAGAATTCATTGCAGAATAGTAAGAGTGTAATAAGAGAAATCAACAACCATATTATAACTGGGAAGTGATTCTGCAGAAAGTGGATTTTATTTTTTATTGCGCCAAAATGGTTTTTCTTTAACCGCTATTAATTAATTAACAAGTCTTAGATGTTTAATTTAGGTTAACAATTTGATTAACATAAAAAGATTGTGATTGGTTTGATAAATTATCGGATTAATAATAGCAAAGAATGATTTTATTTTTTAAAATAAAAAACATAAGTTATATTCAAAAGTGTTTTCTTACAAGAAAGCAAGTTGGCTCTCCAGGCTCCAAAAGTTTGTAAGAATATTTTGAATGCCCTTACTGTATCAAGAGGTAACTTTTTTTTTTTTTTCATTTATCTTTCTTAAGTAGACAAAGTAAAATAGATTAAAGAAGGTTTTCAACATTTAAAATAATTTTTAATAATATAATAAACAGAAATACATTTCTGATATATAGATCCTCTGTCCAGACGTTGTAACCCCCAAAAACCAACGCAAAATTTAAAGAGAACACGTCAACTACACACCCTTACGCAAATGCAACCTGAAAACAAGTTAATGATAAACGACTATATCTGTTTATTATTATTATTTTGCCATAAACCGTCTCATGATGTGACCTCAAAGAATTTGCTGTACCTGCCTGGATTTCTGCATATAACTTCAAATTTCAGGGACTTCTGGTCCATTTCCACCATGCAACAAGAAGATGATATATACAATTGCAATTCTTGGAAAGAAGTGGCTTATTAACTTGGAAAGAAGTGGCTTATTAACTTGTTTATAACGTTTAGACATTATTATGATTTATTATAAATATAACGTTTGATGTTATCAATATGACATTTTTCTCTTACAAGTCTTTTTCGATTATTATTGTCAATATCTTTTTACTCTTTTTTTTTTTTTAAATTCCAAGATATTACTCTAAGCTGGAAGATGAAGGCAAAATATTTCTTTCCATGAACGCAAGACAGTTTCTAATATTTACATTTCATTTTTACTAATCATTCAATTTAAAGGCTTCCTGGGGTTTTTTGTCCTCAGAAGGCTGTGTCTTTTCATGCTCATGCATACAAGGGGATTCAACGTTACAGACTATTTCAACCGTGTTTTCCTCTAAGCTAGAACCCTTTTGTCCACAGGACTTTGAAAATTGTTCCTGCGAACTCCTTTCTTCATCCACAACTTGCAACTTCTGGCATTCCATTACATTATTCTGCTTTTCAGCTCCAATTCCATTATCACTACCATCAAAATGAGATTGCTGTACATAGTCACCGGCACTGGCTCTGTCCACAGACCCAATGATAGGCTCTACTTCAGAACAGGTACCTGGTTCAGTTGATTCGTTTGTTCCTAACGGTGAACCCCGAAGTTAATAACTTATTTTTTGAGAATATTAAAAAAAAATAAAAGAGTAAGGACTTTTAAGAAATGAAATCTCACTTGATTTTCTATCTGATTTTTGATCCCCAAACAAAGGTTTTTTAAGAAGTACTGTTCCAGGAAACACCATCAAGTTGATCTTTCTAAGTTTTTTCTTCTCACATTCCTCCAGCGGCTCAAACCCAAAACCTTGGGTCCATGTTTCAACCAAACTGGGAATAGCTGATATGACAAGCTTTTCCACCTTGCAGGATATTAGCAACTACAACCACCAAACCATCAAATTAAAAGATAAGAATGTGAATCACAGATAGGAGTAGGATCATGTACAACAGCAATTAAACAGCTAAGTGGGATGCAAAAGCAAAAGCTTAAATTAATAGGCATTTAAGCTTCAACACTAGGCAAGCTATGCTTTTATCATGCACTGCAGCCACTTGAGAAACATGTTGATAACGCAACACAGCTCATACTGAATTGACAGATTGACCAAGGCAAAATACAACCAATGAAACAAAGCAAGCAATTAATGCCTAAAATCTGAGATAGCAGTTTCATATGAAGATAATTTGTCTTGGCCAATAGTTTTATGCAGTTCTTATACCTCTTCTATAGCAGCCATTAGGCGTCTGCACATTCCCTTGCGACGGTAATTGCTGCAGGTAGCAATTAGGGGCATCTCTGCCACTGTTTTTCCATTAACTCTGCAAAAAATAAAGTTCTAATTACAAAATGATGGTAAATATATAAGTAAAAGCAGGAGAAATTCTAAAAATAACGTCAAGCAACTGAGAAGTTCTGAAGAATTAAAATGTCAAAAAGCTCAAACCTTTAAGTAACTTTTATTTATTTTTTTTATTAAAAAAATAAAAGAGAGAGATGGCTTAAATGAAGATGGCAGAGTTCAGATAATTATCCATTTTTATTAACATAAATGACAGGCAACACCCCATGGAGTGACGTAAACAAGAAGTGTTCTATTTGAAGGTGAATTCAATTCCCCAATGTCGGAAGCTTAGTGCATAGACCTACCTGTGTGTTTATTAACACAATACACACACAGGTAGAAGAGAAAATAAAGCATGCAGAAAGACCAAAGTTTAGCATTTTCGTATTCTCAAATCAGTCCATAGTGTGGACTTTCTGTATCTAGGAGATTGATTGATGTAACCAGGATGCGGCACCTCTTGTAGCATGTCAACAAGCCTAGTCATAACCACAAACCATACTGATTTTCTCGAAACTTCAGAGACCTTAAACTTTGCATTTTCCTAGGAAGCTAAAGCCAAACTACATCTTCATTTTTACCCTTTGGGCAGTCCACAAATCCCAGCATTTTGTTTTCTCAATTAATTTTCAACCTTTAGTCTCTGGATTCCAACATATTTCGGACACTAATACACAAATTTGAAATAATTTTTTGTAGTTGGTGGAAATTAATGGCAAACACAGATATTGAGTACGCAACTTCTTGAAGGAAATTCCAAAAATCTTCTGTGGACACTTCATAGGAACATCACAAGGAATTATAAGCATAAACTATCCTCGGAGACATAACGTGAAATACTGAATGCCCATACATGATTATAGATAATACCTGATTGATGCAACAGATATCAGAACATCATCTTTTTCCAAGACTAATGTGTAAAATCCATGAAAGTTCAGACGTGCAAATTCAGATCTGCAGATCACAGAGAAAAGACCAAATGCGACTAATTAACACAAAAATTCAAACCAAACACAAAGTTTTAATTTAACTGTGGCATCCCTAACATGAACTATATGGTTCTTCCACAGTTTCCAAGACTCAAATCTTGCTTCACAGGATGTAATTTACTACTACTAATGTAATACCTTAATGCTGTTAGACCATTCACAGTATGTAATTTACTCCAAAAATATAAAGGACTTCAAAGCTTGCACCCTCAGGCAACCAAAATAACAACAACAACTTGCAACCTCAGTAAACAATTAAAACTGCAACAAGGTCACTCAACCTTTGTTAGAATATAAATTTTGACAAGTTCTAAGATTTTGCAAATTTTCGTCACAAGAAGAAATGCACTTTGTTGAATTGCAACATGATGTGAAATATTCCTATCCACCGAAGTGTACGAGTAGGCATTTGACTGAAAAACAAAATAAGACTTTAATCGCCAGCATGATGATAATATAGCCATAAAAATGCAGCACACTTCTTGGAAAAAGAAACAACAACTATCCATCTCCCTCCAATACAAAATGGTGGCAGAACCCTGCCACTGGGGTGAAATATGGAGGGAGGGGGTTGGAAAAGGAAAAGATTATTTGGACATGACAGCCTGACAAAACAAAGATGACAGAACCAAAAATTTAATCCTCAACACTAGCCCCCAGTTACCTCCAGTTGTATAAGAGATGGGGTATCATATCTACTCCTGTTCTTGGGTCCACCATGGACTGAAAACATTCCTCCATAATAGTGAGAGCAACAGCTAATTTAGAGTTGCATTCAGCCTTCAAGGCAAACCGTTGGGCAGAGTGAACCTTTTGGTCTTCATGAATGCATCTAAGTAGTGTCCAAGAAAAGCCGTCAGCAATATGATTAATGATCCCAACATGAGAATGAAGACCTGAATAAACCTGCAGACACAAGTAATCCTAAGCTCTTGACTTACACCCAAAGATTGACAAAAGAAAATAAGCATCAAAATTTCACATGCAAAAATATGGACAGCAAAACTGTACCATAGCGAAAAGCATGAGCTCATTCAAGGGCTAATATAAAATTGTGCTAGGACAAGATTAATACATCCCCCTTTACATAGACATAGACAGACTCAAGCTTGACAGTGAGGGCAAAGTACCAGTATGCTGCTATTGGTAGATTGACGAAGTCAAGAAGGCAGAATTTCGGAATGTATTTTAACAGAAGGAAGTCAAACACATTCGGAGCCCTTATATTGTGACCAAGATGGGCAGGCCAGGAGAAAACCACCCACCTCTCATCTAACACATGAATTTGTGACAGTAAGAAAATAAAAATCACACAAGGTACCAGAAGCCAAATAAACCAGCTGGATTCAAAAAATAAATAAAAAATAAACAAAAAACGCAAAAAAAAGAAAACAAAAAAACCCCAGATAGATTAAGAAAAAAGTTAGATCCTGATTTGTTCTGATCAGAAATGTGCTTATAGCTGTCCATCCTGCTTGCACATTGCTATTACATTAGTAACATTCTAAATGATTTTGTAAATGTTGCTTTAAAACCATCAGCAGGACACGGTCACTATAATGACAATAATGAATTGGGTTCCAGTCCATTGATTGAATAGACTATATGGTTTAACATCCTCATTTTTTGCATCATATATGAGTAATCTACAATCTTAACTGTTTGTACCACATTGACAATTAGGAGCGTAAGTCACCAATTACACCTGCATCTTGTCCAGAAAGGATGCCTATATGGGATAATGCAGAGACATTCTAGTGCCGCATGTAAGTAGAGTTTAAAGTTTGATCAATTGTAGCCTCACTTTTTTATTACTCGGTGCAGGCATGTCAGGGACAATTACATTCATTCATTTTTCTCAGGATGTTTCTGCGGAAACACTGACCTGCCCACACCCCTTGTTGCCAAATCCAACCATAATTAGATACACATGCACAAATAAATATCTATTGAGAAAGAGAGAGAGAGAGAGAGAGAGAACAAGAAGAAGAAGTTGGAAATCAATCAAAAGTACCTCCTGACAGCTTTCATCACAAAACCAAGGATCAGAAACCACTCCTTTGCATATATTTTTATCTTTCAGGCACGCCCCATGATCTGCTCAAGAACATTAAATATTTACGGTTATCAGGTAACCAGAAACCAAAATTGAGAAGAAAAGCATCATGAAGAAAGGCAATTGAGAGATATGTACACAACTTCACAACAGTATCAACACAAACTAATACGGATTGTATAAAAAGTACAAAAATATCAGAGTGAATAATTAAAAAAAACAACTGTTTCCTCATAGAAATAATGCAAACATGCTTATTTGTTTTCAAGCCATGGAACCAAATGGCATTTTAATAGAAAAAGGCAAAGAGAGAGGTGGACACAAGGACTATGCCCTTCCAGGCTTTGGTAAATCTCCATTTCATTTGTCTGAGTAATAAACATCAACTTTTTATAAAAGCTGGACCTTTAAACACTATTACCATCTCAACATAAGATATGCCATGGGAATAATTAGTTAAAGACCAGCTTAAACTACATAAAGAGATAAAATATAGTTTTTCCATCAACTACTTTTGCTTCTTTCCTGGCTAAAAAATGCCATGACCTTAATATGCCAATTAAAGCTGTTGTTTGGTGTTCTTTCAAACTTGAATTGTTAATATTTCTAAAGATTTATTGCCTAGTCATACTACTTATGGTTTTTATGTGCTACTTTGTCATGGTATCAATTATATTTGTTTTAATTGTCATTTAATATCTTTTAACACAATAGCGTTTGACCTCCACAAGATCAAATCCACTTCATCATATAAAAGGACCATTTGAAAGTTTAGTATATTGTTATGTTTTATTTTTATATTTTAAACAATCTGCAAAATTGTATTAAAGAATATAATAGGAAACATTAGTGGATTAGATATAGAAAATATAAAAAAATAGAGGCGAGGAAGGGGTAACAATTCCACACAAGACAGCTGTGAAATTAATATAATCTTTCCTTCCTTGAACCTAAAGGAGGAGCTATGTTAGATTAAACCAAAACCCTTCCCAAATAAGGTGTATAAAGCAGAAAGGAGATTTCTAAAAGTCTGCTGAAACTGAAGCCCAAAGGGAAGCATCTGACTCTACCCACGATCCACTATAACTGTCTTCTCTCACCAAAAGCATGGTTTTCCAATATGTTACTCATAGCACTAAATTTAGAAGCCTAGATACCCAAACACCTAGATTTTCTAGGACTCATATTAAATCACATCAGAAATTGTAGTTTCCAAAAAAGCTAAAGCACTCGATCCAAACCATCTTTTATATTTCCTTACTACTATAATCAGCTTCTCAACATCACTTTCTACAGCATATCCAATATGCCAATTCAAATATGAACTAAAAATTTCAAAACCAAACAAAAACTTAAATTGCATATCCAGAACAGTAAATAATAGCCCATCACATTTTTGGGGACGTTTATAACACCAAAAAATATATAAATAATCATCGAACAAGGAGAAGAGGAGAATATATTTTCTACCATTAGTAACCATATGCCAGCTTTACATTTAAGATATAGTATTCAAACCCAAATTAAAGTTTAGCTCATATCTAGCATATTGCATCAATGATATCCAAGCCATCCACAGGCCACAGAAACAATTTTAGCTACAAGCAAAATAATCAGCCACATAAAGGGTGGGAATATTACATTTATGCTCGCATTGGGAACATTTGAATGCATCAAAGGAACTAGAAACCCCTTTATCATCAACCAATTCTCCGCATATCCAACACGTGCAGTTTAAGCAATACCAACTGCCAGCAGGGAGCTCCTGGAATAAAATGATCAATAGAATAAGGAGAGAGAAACTAATTCAGTTATGGTAGTCAAAGCATGTAACAATCTAATTTTGATAAAATCAAATTTCTCAAGGGCACTAAAGAAAGCCAAAGAATACTTTTTTTAGATTTCATTGAGATAAAAGAACAAAGTATTGAAAACATATATTAGAGTTTGACAACACCTCTACACAGAACCATGAAAGAAGCATCAGGAATGGTTAATTGTAAATGTATAAATATAGTTCTAGAACAAGTTTTCAAGAAGAAAAGAGAAAAACCCAAATGAAACTTTTAAATTAATCATTCCCCTCTAGGAGGCTCGGAGGATTTTTGCACAAAAGCAGAAGCAAATTGTGCATACAATCATGCTTTCATATGATCAACTTCACTGAAAGTGTGAAGTTTACAGCCACATCAGCAGCAAACAATTACCAAAATGCACCTCATAAATCATTTGTCTTTAAATCTTAACTGTTTCTAATCACTTGGACATATATCAAGATCATAGAAGGAACAGAAGTTTCAGCAATATAGAATACAGAAGATACAGCAGTAAAGACTTGCCGTATAAAGGTATTTTGACTTTTGCCAATCTCTTATTTGAGGGAATAAAAATGAATGTGTATGTGCAAAGCACCTAGTATTCAAAATAAAAACACATTATAAAAGATATCCAAGAATGTAAGAACAGAATTACTGTAAAAAATTATGGGAAAAAGAAATTATTTGAAATTAAATTTAACACACCTCAAGAACTAGCTACCAACAAAAAGATATCACATAGGTATATTTCTCAATCATTTTCCCTAGAGGAGAAAGGGAGTCATGCAAAAAGAGGATAACTTTATATGCAGCAAGAGAATAATAATGATGTATAAATGAACCACAGCTTTAGCCAATACATAAAAAGGAGAAAGTCCAAATATTATCCATATATTATAAACCAAAATAGAAATAACAAAAAAGTATCAGCAATAATTAAGTCACACACGTCGCTGATTCTTATGGGCACAAGTTTCATAACAGGGCTTGCTGACAAAGAACAATAATTTCATTTGTTATGCAATTCATTGCTAAAAAGAACAATTGGATTAGGGTGAGGCCAGTTAAAATATGTTGCATTTAGTAATCTCATATCTACCCGCTCGAGAATTCAGCTATGCACCAAACAGGAAGTTCAATCCATTATCCAATCAAGTCAGACAAATCAAATTAATGCAGTATGCAGTATTTACGTAGAAGAATAAACCAGATTCTAATATTACCACCTTTGAAGAGTTAAACTTCAATATCTTTTAATATTACCATGTATTTTCAACATATTTTTCGACCATGATAAATAAATTTTTAGTCCAACATTTTAATACTACTTTACAAATCCCCCAATTCCTTATGCTCCCTTGGCTAACTATCAGTCACATTGATCACAAGAAAGCACAACACCTGCATCGTACACAAACCTTCTATTAATATAGTTCACTGCAGTTCTATTCATATCACTTATGCCTCCTGTCCAGATATGTCACCATGACAATGTATCTTTGCATAGCTCAAAATTGCATGTAAGTACTGATATTAGGAGAGTTATTCAGAATCATTCAAAATATATGTTCTAACTAAGGAAAACAATTTCTCCAAGTATTCTATGTTCTCCATTCATGTAGGATACAAGATGTTTAACAAAAATCATACCCAAAACCCTTTCTACAATAACTCGTTGTCATCTACAACTGCAAATGAAATTTTAAAAGAAATATCCAGCCACTTTTAAGTGGCATACACCCAAATTTTTGCAAAATATATGCAACATATTGCGAATATCACCACATTATACTTAGGAGTTGAGAAAATTGGAAATGAAATAAATTTTATAGAAAATGAAGTGGAGAACTAAGGAAACCAAACTACAGGGAATATGTAAAAAATGAAGAACAAACCTGCACAGACAAGCAAGCCTGATGAAATGTAGAGGGGCAATTATCACAGCAAATCAACTCACCCCCATCACCACAGAGTCCACATGAATCATCATTTTTGTCCTCTTCATCAGCTTCCACCGTTCCAGATCCAGTTCCATTTTTCCTGCTCTTATATTCAGCCGACCACGCTTGCAGCTGACACAAAGTGAAGGGCTTCCCAGATTCCATGAAAAGATTTAAACACGGCCGGTTTGGCTTGAACCCTGCATGAATCTTGAATTGGGAAACTGAGAGAACCTGCTTGCAGCAGTTACAGATGATTCCACTACTAGTTACCAGACCATCTTTTATCACGGCATCATCCTTACGGTTTCGATACTGGATCACATCATTCAGGGATATGACACCAGAAAAAATCAACCAGGACAAAATGGTTCTTGTCCCTTCAGTGAACCACACACCATGCTTGGAGAGCTTCCCTCCCTTAACCAGCATTCGGGGAAGCAACCTGCAACTACCCTTCCGATTCTTGAGCTTTGTCCGCATTTTTGATCTACCACCCTTCATTTTTGAAGTAGATCTACTAATATTTGGGCTGTACTCTTTGTTTTTTATAATAGCTGAGATTAGCAGGTCATCATCTTTGATTTCACAAGTAACTGGTTTCTGTCCATTCCCATAACCATCACAATTCTGATGAATCTTCTTAAACTTTGAGCCTCCTTTCGCAGTCTGATACTGGTTTGAGCTATAACAAGAGGTGTTTTTGCAACTGCCTTGAATTTTGGCATCTACAACAAGATGCTCCTGAACTTCTGACTCTAACTGATTACTACTTGCATCAACATCCTGCAATTCAGTTTTAATAGCTGAAGTCATACCTAAAATGTCACTTTGGTAGAGCGTGCTCAATTTAATTGCAGATATCTTTTTGGACTTCCTGCGAGTCTTCTTTTTCACTCTAACAGCTGCAGAATATTTATCATCTGTTTTAGACTTTGAAGCTTTAGTGCACTCTCCACCCTCATCTTCACTCTGTCCAGACTGTTGTTCGACTCCTGACATTTCAAACCCAGGAACAAGAGGCTCAAAGACACAAGTTTTTTCCACATTATCATAATGAACCAGACAATCATTTCTGTGGCTTAGATGGTTATCCAGGGATCCCTGCAAATGGTTTTCAATGTCCACATTATCAGTAACCTGGCTTTCAAATAATTTTTCTTTTCCCTTCCCCAAATGCATTGATATATCTCCTAAAGCTACTTTATGTGCTTCCAAATCGGGTTCAGAAACCAGCTTTTCATGGCTAGGGGAATTTGTGTTGCTATCTTGGTGAGGGGAACCAGATTCAGACCCCCCAGCACTGTTAACATCTCTTGAAGCAGCACCTGACTGGACACAAGTACTATCTGACCCACAAGGTGGTAGAGAAGTCGCATCTTTGTTTTGTTTCTTAACAGGCATTCCAAAACACTGAGTTCCAGTTACATTGGTGGTATCCACCCCATACATACCTACTTTATCAGCCATATAAATTGATAAACCCATCAGACACTTAGTTGCATTTTCATTTGTCTGCTCATCAAACTTTGAGAAACTTCCAGTGGCAGATTGCACATCACAGGCATGGTAGCTTCCATCAGAAACAGTCAATGCACTTTTAGCAGCAAAACTGTCTGCATTGTCCAAGGCCAATACAGCATCATCTTTCTCAATCTTGTCAACTAGAACACTTTGTGCCGCTTTAACAACATCTCCCTTCCTAAGCGAACCAATCTTTCTATCAATAAATATAACAAAGACAAAGGGATCTAAAAGACTCCACCTATGAGCCAATGTGTTAGGAAGATCCAACTGATTCATTTCTTTCTCAATATTTATCAATGTCTCCAATAGATCAGTATAGAAATGATTAATATCAGTCCATTCCTTACCATCATCTTGCTGCAACAAGCTGTATCTGTCAGCAAATAAAGTCTGACCACATACTCTCCAAGCTTTGGGGAATTCACGAAACAACCTCCCCCCTGGTGATCTGTAAACTGTGTCCATATATTTCCTACTAGGTCTTTTTCGCCTCTCTATACTCCAGCCTGCCTTTGTAAGTAAGTGAGCAATATGGTTCTGAAGAAGAGGTCGAGGATCTGCCTTGGGATCCAGCTTCAAAGACATATTAGGTACATCCAAACCCAGTGAACCGAATTCATTGGCTATTTCTGCAGTTTGTAGGGTAGATCCAGATTTCTTTGCAACAGTGACAGATGGACAGGTAATGGCAAGCCTGGTTCCAACACTCTCCTGGGAAGTAGGTGACGCAATAGACTTACCTACAACAATTTCCTTCATATCTTTTCCATTCAAGCTAGGTAATCTACGTTTAGTAACATATGGGTCAGCCAAGTTGCCATTTTTTCCTACATGTTGCTTTAAAAGATAGCCACTGGATGTAACACCTTGACTGGATGATTCAACCAAATGGAGCATAACCGTTTGACCCACAGCGTCTGTAGCTGAGCAGGATGCACCAGCAACAACTTTATTTAGTGATGCTGCTGAATTTGAAACCTTTGTCATCTCAGGTTCGGTATTACAAAGTTCATCGACTGAAAACCTCATTCGCTTGACATTTAAATTCTGGTCATCCCTATCTGCCAAGGCAGATCTTTCTGGGAAAGACCTTGATCCAGAAGCCCCTACACAATTTTCATTTGCATTATAAGAAACCTCTGTAGATAAGTTTTTAGTAGAAGACTGTGCTGTTATTGATGAGTTTTCACTGTTGGAACATAGGGACATATCTGTACTCTTAATGTTGTCGCTTTCAAAGTCAATGACTCCAGAAACAAGACACCTCTTACTTGTACCAACAGTTTCATCACCGAAGAATATCTCCGAGAAAATACAACGCTCATTATGTGATCCCTCAAAATCATCATCACACAAATCTTCAATTAAAGTTCCAAAGGACATCTCTATCTCTATCAACTGAGAGTAGCCTCACTAGAAATATAGAATCTTACTTTGCTCTTCAATGACTACCAAAATGATAAAGGTCCAGTCATGCTTTTTAAATTTCAACTGCCATTAATTATGATCTAGAAAACTTTTTTAATAAGTCAACAAATTGAAAGAAAACAAACTTCAGCAGTTAAGCCACCAATAAATGCTGCAGATCCTGCAAATGAAGGGGGAAAAATGTATGAATAAGATGTGTATATCATAAACTTGATATAAGTAAAATTATATGAAAACTCTTCAAGTAAAGATTAATTCTATGACTATATCAACACACCACCATGTTATTACTAAAAACTTAATAAAATCGAGAAAAAAGTTAAAACAAAAAGAAGCAAATCTAACTGGATTAGGTTAAACAAAATGGAAACAAAAGTAATACCACCATTTTATTAATAAAACCTCAAACACATGCAAGGAAAGCATTATACTAAATGAGAAGCAAATCTAACATAAAAATTTGTTTTTCTATATTAGGTTAAAATATAAGGAAATCTTCAATGTCAAAATTTTTTAAGCAGCACAGATTTCCATTAAATCACAAATATAAGTCAATTAAGTAATGCCACACATCCCAAGTCTTATTCCAAATTCCCCAGTTCAAGTGATAAGTAGCTATTTGGTAGTGACTTCTTTTGTTGGGAAGGCGGTGAAAGCTACTTCGATCTAGGAAACAGCTGGAAACTCAAGAGTGTCACCTTCACCCATATGCAGGTCACAAGACAGACTAATATCCCAAAAAGTTTGGTTTATCACCCTTTGACTAATTTTTGCACTTACATTACATATTCAAGTGTATGATTATACTAGAATCAAAATAGTTGATCGCACCTGGGAGGTGGCAACATTTCATTGGTTGAATAGCATATCTAATAGGAATTACTACAACATGCAATGAATGACTTTTGACCTAACAGTAATGAAAAGAAAACAATGAGTGCTCCCAAACCGTTAGTCTCAAAAGAATATCCTATAAATCGATAGATGATAAGACAAAACAACGAAATATTTTAAAAATTTAACATAAACATCATAAGTTTTTTTCCTTAAATGTATTAAAATATAAACACATAAACTAGAGAAATATGGTTGACCAAGAAAAAGGAATAAGATTTACTTTTTTCCTTTAATTATGATTATGGACATGGTTTTTTAGAAAATATATATACACAAATTTATCACATCAAAAACTTGGTAAAAATGTGGCATTCCATCAATGCTTTTTCTTATGAATAATAAAACTATTAATAGTATGAAAATAGACTACTTTACTACAAAAGAGAAAAACAATAATTATAAAATGAAAACCAAAACTACCTGAAATGAAAAAGACGTGGAAGTAGAGGAGGGATCAAAATACTTTAGAAATGAAAGTTCTAAACTGCACGTTGGAATTTCAGTTGATGCTCTTTTTCTTTTTAGAGAGTATCAACACAAGTAAAGAAAACAAAAGCTTAAGCTTTAATATTAGCCACCACTATACAACGTAGCCACATACGTATACAACATTAAATGAAGATAAATTAATGAATAAGTATGTGATTCATATAAATTTGAAGAAACATCCAAGAAGGGGGGAAAAGGGTAAAATTATCATGTTAATCATGTTAAGTACAAGAGGGAAGCAGATAGTAAAATCCCCCTTGCAAATAGTTCACCCCTATGCAACGCTCAACTGATTTTGTTTTTCCATCAGCTTGTCTCGTCCCACATCTTAACTTAGCTTCGATGGAACAAACACTAAATAGTTTCATGAAAGGCTTCTTGCCAACAATCAAATCCAATATGTTATCTGGTTTATCGGCCCATGCAAAACCAAACATCTTAACTCATAAGGCAAAAAAGGAAGAAAGAAAAAAAAAATTATGAACCATTCTACTAATGGCATGCCTAATAAATTTAGTTTAGGCAGATAAAAACCTCCTCTGCATGCAGAAATATGCAATTCTCTCTAGCATAGCTTCTTATACAAATATATCAACCATTATCACCACTGTTTACGCTAACCCCCCACACCCGAAAAGAGAAATGAACATCTAGTACACAAAAATTATGCAGATTTCCGAAATGGCCAACAAAGCAAAGCATTAACTAACACTAACATAAAATTGTAATCTGGTAAGACATCATTTAACAGCTATTTTTTTTTTTTTTTTTTGCAGATTTAATAACAATGGAAAAAATAGAAACTAACACAGATATCTATTCTCCACAAACAAAAAGAAAAAGCCATGAGCATTTCCCAGCAATTCATCAAAGCCAGCTCTAGAAATGCATGACAAATCATCAAAACACCATCGACCCAAAAACGAAGAATAATGCAGATCAAAACCCAGAAAGCCAATTCCAAAACATGCACAAAATCAACCCACCTCACATTAAAAATAATAATAATAATAAAGAAACAAACAAAAACATAAGCAAAATCCATCGAAACCCTTAAAAAAAAACTCACCATTGCAATGCAAATGCATGCCGTAATGAACATGCAAGAATGATCAGCAAAAGAATTTTGAACTAGGGTTTGGTTTTGCTAGAGAGAGGAGGAGAGAGAGAGAGCATAAAACGGGGAGGTTTGTTTCTTTGGCCTCATCACCTGAACTAAAAGACCAAAGCCCCACCAGTAAAGAGAGAGAGAGAGAGAGAGAGGGGGGCTTTGAAAAACCCGAATACTTCTCCCTACCACTCCAGATGTCATCAAATCTCCCTCTCTTTAAAACTACTTCCACTCTCTACATCTCTCAATCTCATCTCTCCTCTCCATGTGACTCTATATGTCATCTTACATCCACTCTCTCTCAAGACTCCACTTTTGTTATTGTCTCTTTGTGCTGTTATGCGCTCTTTTATTTAATAACTTAACCCACGCCACCAGTCACACTCGCTCTCTTCACTGTGCATAAACCCCATTTTCAGGGGTTTTAACTTACTATTTTATTTACTACTTCCAACCCAAATTCAAATATTGCCTGCTTTATGTTTGATGATCTGCTGCTTTCATTTTCATCTTCTTTATCTTACAAGATTATGGACAATTCATTCTTTTGTTTTGTTTTGTTTTGTTTTGTTTTCCATGTTCCCTCGTATAATAATATGATGCCGCGCAATCAAATTTGTAATTTTCTTTTTTTTTTTTTTACAAATATTTTGGCAAAAGTATTTTCAAAAGAAAATAAAATTCTGGAAACAATTTTCTTTTCTAATCATTTTAACATTTTTTTTTTCAAATGATATACAACCCCTATCTTTGTTTTGAAATTATTTTATTTTTTGTTGTCGTATATTTAAACATATTCGATTTTGGACCGATAAAGTATTTTAAAAAGTAATTCATGCTTCTTTTCCCACTCTTTTTCTCTTTAAATTATACTTTTTTTTGGCAGAATAAAGACACCCTTTTTTTCTCTAAGATCAAAATACACTTTGAGAAAGTGGCTAAAGAGTATGCAAAAGAGGAAGGCCATTGAAAGATGGAGGCAAATTTTCAATAAAAGTAAAGTGAAAAGTGGAAACATGATTTGCGCCCAACCCTACTTCATTTTCTATTTCTGTCATGAAAATGTTGGGTTGATAATATTGCTCGATCAGATAAATGACGACCATATTTATATTGAAATAGATTTAAATATAAGATAATAATCTAAATCAAATCATCGAGCTTAATAGTGGGAGTATTGTTGTTAGTTTTTTAATCATGATTCATATTGGCATTATTAACTTGTTTTAATTGATAAGTTGGGGGTTTACAAAAAATTATACATTTTTAAATTAAAATGTCATTTCATGCTTGATTTATGAGAGAATTTGGAGACATAATTAACTATTGGATTAAAAAAATGTTTCTACTACTAAAAAATTATTTTTGGAAAACATTTTTAAGGACATTATCATAGATATAGAAAAGCCTAACTAGCGTACTTAAGAATAAAAAAAGCGGGGATAGACTTTGTTAAACGCTTAACCCTAAAAATTAAGCACTTTTAATCAAAATAGTTATATTCTCATCAAATTTTATCCTAAATTTTATATTTTAGATGATGTATATGAAATTAACGATTAACAAGTAGATATGTTGAATCATGTAATAAATGACGTGGTACTATAGTGACAAAACCAAAAAATTAATAACAAGGGCAAAAAAAAAGGCTGAAAGTATAAACCTAATTATAACTTAGAAAAAAATTAATTTGTAAAAATGAAAAAAAAGTAAAGACAATCACTATAAGATTCATTTATATACATTTCATGGATTTTTAAAATTTATCTTATGAGCTAAAAAATAGTAAGAGAGAAAGCAAATTCTATAGATATAATATATAAAAATGAAAACTTAAAAGGGACATTTTGTAAGAATCTCAAAAATATAAAAAGCCTATTTGGTTATATATTTTTGGTTTTTGTTTTGAAAATTTTCATTTTGATACGAGAATGAAGGATATGTTTGAAAATATTGAGATGTTCTAGGAGAAATTAAATCACGTGAAAATATGTTTGATTATGTATATTTTGTGTTTTTATTTTAAATGGAGTATAATTTAGAAAAAATTAAAAAAAATATATTTTTTATTTTCAAATATTATAAAATAATTAAAATATGATATTTAATTATTAATACAATTTATATTAAAATAATAAAATTATTTTGAAATAAAAAATGAGAAAAGACAAATTATGGACATAAAAATGTGAAAAAGTTATTTTTATTTTTAAACAAAATGATTCAATAAAAATGTCTAAACAAATACGATATTACAATTCTATGAGATTTTTATTTGAGAACGAAGACAGAAACAGTAGAAAAAATGGTAAACAAACGGGGCCTAAAGGTTGAGAAAGGGCTAGAGTGGCTTCTCAAAAAAATTTCAAAAACTTCTAAAATTTTAAGATTCTTTCAAATTACCCCTTCTGAAAATTTTGAAACTTTTGTGGCTCCACCACTCTATGTTAGTATTAAATTAATATAACTTATTCGGGATGTATGATTTTAGAATTTTGTAAATTACTATTTTAATAATTATTTCAATTTAGATTTTATAAACTTTTGACAAAAATATATTTCAGGCGATAATTAGTTGCGGAAGTCAGAGCCGAGGCCATCAAGCTCTAACTCAGCCCAATAATTTCTCAAATTCTGGGCCGGGCCATCCCCCAACGGAGCCCACAAAATCTTTACGCTCCGGTACGCTACTAAAATGCCAGAGCTCCAGCTCCACTCAAGTCTGAACAGATGGCGACGATGTCTCTAGATAACTACTTCTACCAAGTACCAACAGTTACTATTTTTAAAATAAATAAATAAATAAAAATTAGAAAAAAATGGTATTAATAAGCTTGCGCCACCTCACTCCTCACGCTTTCCTCCGTCACTCTCCGCTCTCTCACAATCTTCTTCCCCCCAGAGGAGTCCCTTCTCTCAAGAATCGCGTATCCTCCGCTGTGACAGGAGCCGCAATGTCTTCATCTCCTAAAAGGGTAATAATTATCTTTTTATATTTTGATGGCATTTTTTTCTATTGTCGTTTCGGTGATGTGATTCGGATGTGTTTGTCGTTTTAAGGTCTTGGTCCCGATTGCCAACGGGAGTGAGCCGATGGAGGCCGTGATTACCATCGACGTTTTGAGAAGGTCTGGAGCTGACGTCACGGTCGCCTCCGTGGAGAAGCAACTTCGTGTCGACGCCTGTCATGGTGTCAAGATTGTAGCTGATTCTCTCATTTCTGATTGTGGTGACGCCATTTTTGATCTTATTACTCTACCTGTATGTGTCACAGCTTGCACACTTATCAGATTGTAATTTAATTCTCTGTTTTCTCAATTTTGTTAGTTTAATTTGAAGTCAAAGATTTTTTTTTTTTAATTTGAAATTTCTTAGCAACTTTGAGTGACTTATTTGTAATATTACCGTATTGGTTTTGGTACTGTCTGGTAATGTTACTGGATCAGAGCAGTGCTGAAATACTGGTTTAAAGATGTTATTTTTGGTTATTTAATGAATTTAGCTGAATCTTTGTGCATTTTAATTGAATTTGTGGTTTGCTTGTTCTTTAGGGAGGCATGCCAGGTGCTACCAATCTGAAAAACTGTGGAATTTTAGAAAACCTGATGAAGAAGCAGGCTGCAGATGGGCGCCTTTATGCTGCCGTCTGTGCTTCACCTGCTGTGGCTCTGGGGTCTTGGGGTTTGTTGAAAGGATTGAAGGTGATAATCATCATTAACTAACCATTTCTTACTTTATATATTCTTCTTGGAATCATATAATATCAAAATACTAAGGTTGGGGTGAAATTTTAATGTTAGTTGTTAATTACATTTTTCATGGGGATATGCATTTTTTGTAGGCCACTTGTTATCCATCATTTATGGAGCAGTTAGCACCAGCTTGTGCAACAACTGTTGAGTCAAGAGTGCAGGTAGATGGTAAAGTTGTGACAAGTCGTGGACCTGGCACTACTATGGAGTTTGCCGTTGCACTGGTTGAGCAATTGTATGGGAAAGAGAAAGCAGATGAAGTTTCTGGACCATTGGTATTTACATTGTCTGTAGTACTGTGATCAACTTGTTGGATCAATTCAAAAACTGCATAAATTTGTGAAAAATAAATTTTAGAAATGCCATCTGATGAATATAATTGGAAGTTCATCGTACATGCTGAATTAATATTAATTCAAGAAAATAGTCATAAGAATATATATGCATTATGGAGTGATTATATGGAGTTTTATATTTGCAGTTCCATATTAAGGTTTTGTTAAGGGTCTACCAGATGATAAATAGTAATATGGGAGTATACATCTATGGAGCTTCATGTCCACTAACCAAATTCTCTTTAATGTAGCTTACTTCTTGTTAGTATTATTTGTTATCCAGTTTTATCTTTCATTGGGCTTGTGTCTTATTGTCATATTGTGATCAGGTGATGTGTTCTAACCATGGGGATGAATATACTATTACTGAGTTCAATCCAATGCAGTGGACATGTGGCAATAGCCCCCAGGTGAGATTGGACATTTAATATCATTCAACTGTTTCTTTTTTTTTTTTTCCCCTCTCAAATTTGTGTCTTTTTGCTTCTCACGATGATTTTCATAAAGATCTTGCAGTATGTAGAACTTTTAATATGCTAATGTTTATCAATGGCTTCACTCTAGTGTTGGGCATGTTGGAGGTGGTGTTTTTATTTTATTTTATTTAACGATTCTTGAATGAAATCCGAAAATGATGCTACTCAAGCTACAAGGGAACTGTATGAGGGTTCAAATGCTCAATATGGAATGCCTGACATATTCAAATGCTTTTCCAGCCACAATCTCTTTTTAACTTGTTAAGAGGGTCCAAAAGTTGACCAATTTACGGATCATATTTCTATATGAAATAGTGAAAGCATTTATTTCTAGCTAAGAAATATAAGTTTCACTTCTTAGTGCAATCATGTATTTCGAAACTTTTTTTTTTTTTTTGGGGTTTTCTGGCTCGAATCTGGATCAATTTTGGGAGCAGGTTCTAGTGGAGTGAGGGCACAGATATTTAAGTAGTTAATTTTTGGATGAAAACTACTAAACCCTAATTCTTTTGGGATTTGAGTCAATGACAAAGGAGTTATCTTAATTTCTACTAAATAGTTGAAAGCAATTTCCCCAATATTTGGTGGCTTTTGAGCAAATTAAATAAGATAAATTGTTTCAAAATTTTTATTCATTGAATTTTGATTTCCAAGTCCTTACATATTATTTACCATTGTGCTCCCTTGATTCTATTTTGGTGAAATTTTTGTATTTTCTTCCCTTTCAGATTCTTGTACCAATTGCCAATGGCTCAGAAGAAATGGAAGCCCTTATGATCATAGATATTCTTCGACGGGCTAAAGCAAATGTGGTGGTTGCCTCAGTTGAGGATAAACTAGAAATTTTGGCTTCTCGAAAAGTTAAATTAGTGGCAGAT
This sequence comes from Boswellia sacra, assembly GCA_013180625.2. Lineage (NCBI taxonomy): Eukaryota > Viridiplantae > Streptophyta > Magnoliopsida > Sapindales > Burseraceae > Boswellia > Boswellia sacra. Next base: position 33,465 of record SNVD02006993.1, on the reverse strand, counting down.
ATGCTTCTTGATGAAGCTACTAAACTTTCGTATGACCTAATTGTCTTGCCTGTAAGTTGTGTTTCTATTCTTGCTGTTTAGTTATTTCCAAAATCATTGGCTTAACTACATATTACTACTTATGTGCAGGGTGGGCTTGGTGGTGCTCAAGCATTTGCAAATTCAGAGAAGCTGGTGAATATGCTAAAGAAGCAGAAGGAATCAAATAGACCTTACGGGGCCATATGTGCATCACCAGCTTTAGTCTTGGAGCCCCATGGCTTACTCAAGGTATTGCAGTTACCATTCATGATTAAATATACTCCTGATTAGACAAGTTAAAAGTTTGCTAATAAATATACAGACCCAAACCAGCCAAAATAATTGCAGAACTGATCTTGCCCCCTCGCGCCCCCCCCCTCCCCCCCCCCCTCCGGAAGTTTCGGAGCACTTTTATTGAGACCCTCCTCTTTATGTTATTATTTCTTCAAATTATGATATCGTGTATGATGTTCCAATATCAAATTCGGAATTTGTTTCCTGTTTGCATTGCTTCTAATGAGTTATATGTTGTATTTGATTCAGGGTAAAAAAGCTACAGCTTTTCCTGCCATGTGCAGCAAGTTGTCAGATCAGAGTGAGGTGGAGAATAGGGTTGTGGTTGATGGCAACCTAATTACCAGCCGAGGGCCAGGAACTTCCATGGAATTTGCTCTTGCAATAGTGGAGAAGTTTTATGGGCGCGAGAAAGCACTAGAGCTTGCAAAGGTGATGCTTTTTAGTCGTATGTAAAACTTGTATTAATGCCTAGATTTCACAACCCATGAACAAGAGTGTGTCCAACTGCTACTAAATGGTACTTTAGGAAACAGAAAGCTGAATTCATATTTGAATATGTATAAGGTTTTGTTTATAAATAAATGAGTTTGAAGGACCAAGAACATGGTGATACTGTTGATTTCTCTGATCCCCCTCTAGCTCTCTCCAGCCAAGAAATCTGTTTATTCTGTTTTAGCTAAATCGAGAACCTAGCATAAAATGCGCCGTCAAAAGTAAGACGTTTTGGCATTTGGTTTGTGAGTTTAACTCTTGTAATGATTGATGAGTTATAACTGTTGAATGTTAATTTTTAACTTTTAAATCTTAACCTATGATTAGATAAAATGAATGGTGAACAATTTTAAGTCTGTTTTTTACTTAAAAATTTTAAATCAAAATATCGCACACACACGCAAACATATATATATATATATATATATATATATATATATATATTTTTTTTTTGACAATTTAACATTTTGATCACCTCATATTGTGTTATATTGCAATAGAATGTTCAATTGTAGAACAAACTTTATTCGACGGTGTATATGTGGAATAACATAGGAGATGAAACCCAGTGAGAAGTAGACGAGGTCAAAATAAAATTTGACCGTTTCGACGCTCTAAAGTTTGGTCATAGCAAATGCCAATTCTTGGTTGTATTGCCTGGTGAGATAATGAAAGTGGAAATTTATATTGCATGAGAATAATTTTACAGTCGGCATTCTAAATCTGCGATCAAATATCCATCATTTGAGTAGATAAAATCTTATTAGAGGGATAATTATCATGTCATTTGATAGAACCTTTTTTTTATCTATTTTTATTTTTATTCCTCTAATGAAATTTGTCAGTTCAAGTTGTATGGAATGTATTATTGTTTATTAATGGTTAACAACCTAATAATTATAAGATAATTTTATATTTTTACTATTTATTTCTACGATTAATTCTCTATAACTTGAGTTGAGTTGGTAAAATTTTCCTAGATATATAGATAATTGTTGTGTCATATTAATTAATTATTTTATTTTATTTTATTTTTCACCCATTTGAAACAGTTTCATCAGCCTTTGGTACGTAATTACTTTCAATCTTAAATTCCCGGATTCCATGGTGGAAAGCTCAATCTGACTGGTCTTGTTATTCAAGTAGTTAACATTTCACTTGGGTAAGCATTCCTGGGAAAATAATCCCTCTTGCCACCTTCAAGGCTAGGGATTGTAGCTTCTTGCTAGGAGATGCCATTCGATCTTTCCTCTTAAATGTCTGTCTGTGATTTATTAAAATTTTGACTACTCATATTCTAAGATTCTGAGAAGTTGATTGGAAAAATTGGCTACACGAATTGAATTACTCAACAATAATAATACCATTGTGACCAACCTTTTGACGGGGTCAAATATGTAAAAATTGTTTTTATAACAAAAAATAACCAAAAAGATTGAGCAGTAGAATAAATATTATCTTGGTTATTATCTGTGAAAAGTCCCCTTGAAATTTGCCAACACTTAGCTAAGCTTCAACAGCATTGGGAACCACACGCATGATTGAAATCTCAAAAGTCAAAAGTTCCCAAGTCGTGCTATGGGGGTCTTGCTAATTAATATCACAAGCGGCGCAAAATTGGATCCAAGATGGTTGGGACCATATTCTGACATTCACATTTCATCTTTTTATCGGTTTGGGATTGGGAGCCAGAGAGATACTTCATGGTTGGGATAGTTGGAACTTGGTTCTTGGGGATCATTTATTTTATAAAGCACTGTGAAGAAAAAGTCTTCTTCCAAAGTACTTCATGAAAAAATATTTCCGAAGCGTTGATCTTCAACATGATTGAGGTCGCGGGCCAATCTTCGTGGCAGATTAAAACAAAACTTGGTTTTAATGCTACTGTGCTAGAACGAATTTTCGCATTAAGAGTCAATGACTTATACTTTCTACAAATAATAACAAAATTATTTAATGACTAAAATAGAAAAAAAATTAGATTTAGGGATGTTCATATAAGCATTATTTGAGGTTGTTCTTTTAAATAGATATACATGAATTGGAGCCAAAATTTTTATTGTTATTATCTATTATTATTACTATTATTGATGCACGATTTCCGGACAGCCGGAAAGCGGGTCGAAGCTCGGGTTGTACGTCGGGTCCAATCCTGCGAGCAAAGAAAAACGGTCAGGGGGGCCAGCGGTGGTGCCGGCGAGAACCCTCCGACGCTCAAGTCAGTTTCCGACACTCCGGAGTTTTCTGGGAGAATTTCTTAGAGAGAGAAGCTCTCAAAAGTGAAGGAAATTTAGAGAGAGAATAAGCTCAGAAAAGTTTGCATACCTTGAGCAATAATTCGGAGGGTTTATATAGGAGCCAGGATGGGTCATTGTGGAACCCAGTCAATGGGCCCAAATAATGGGCTTACTGTATTAGAAATAATTGAGCCCAATATTGTTATGGCCATAACAGTAGTCCCCCCAGGCCCAAGTTGACCAATGGGTCGACGAAAGGACTATTTCTGGGCTATAAATTAAATGTGTTAGGGGGCCAGCCCAAGGATATGATTTATTACACATGCATGCTTAGTGTGGCTTAAACCCTAAATTGGTGCTCTATATAAGACACAAGTGTTGGGGAGTAGGATTTACTCAAAAATAGGAGAGAGCACCCGGGAGGCAAGCAGTGCAAGTGATCCCAGCAAACAGAACTCTTCAATCTGAGCTAGAATTTTCCAACCGTCACAAGTAAGTACTTTTCTCTTGCGTATATACTTTAGAATGCATGGATTAGGTTTAATTTTTCAATGCAAAAATTCTGTATAGATTATGCCCTATGTGTGTGTGTACGTGATTTGTGTGAGAATATGAAAACGTTTGCACGTGTTTTCCCTTGCGGGTTTGTGTGTGAAAGAAGAAGAAACATGAATGTGTATTCGGGCGTGAAGGGAGAAGAAATAATGGGAGTATTCGGGTGTGAAGGAGGAAGAAATAATGGGAGTGTTCGGGTGTGAAGGAGGGAAAGTGAGAATGTGCGTAGGAGAGTTGGCACGCATGGGCGAGCGGCGTGCACAGCATGTTCGTGCGTGCGCAAGGCGACCACGCAAGGTTTCGGGCGCGCGGGCGCGGCCTCGCGAGGCCCTGGGCACGCGGGAGTGATCCCGCGAAGCCCTGGGCTTGTAGGCGAAGGACTGGGCGCGCGGGCACGTTGCTGCAATACCCTGGGCGTGCGGGCGAGCTGCTGCGAGGCCCTGGGCGCGCGGGGGCGAGCTCCCGAGGCCCCTGGGGCGCGGGGGCGAGCTCCAGAAGGCGCTGGGCGCGCGGAGGGCGAGCCCACGAGGCGCGGGTTGCGCTGCATGCGGCATGCAGCGTTTACGCAGCGTGCAGGGACCCCTCCGAAGAAATTTGGGTAATGCAGGGGCATCTCAGCAATTTTGGAATTTCATTTTTCAACTGTGGGGGTGTTCCTGCAAAATTTTGAAACTTTATTTAAAATCACGGGGGTGTTTTCGCGAAATTTCAAACCGTGATTTAAAATCGCGGGGGTGTTTCCTCGAGATTTCAAACCTTGATTTTAATTCAGGGGGTGTTTTTGCGAATTTTTAAACTTTGATTTTAATTCCCGGGGGTGTTTTCGTGAATTTTTAAACTTTAATTTTTTTATTCGCGGGGGTGTTTCCACGAAATTTCAAACTTTGATTTTTTATTCGCGGGGGTGTTTCCGCGAATTTTCAAACTTTGATTTTAAATTCGTGGGGGTGTTTCTGCGAAATTTCAAACTTTGATTTTTTATTCGTAGGGGTGTTTCCACGAATTTTCAAACTTTAATTTTTATTCGCGGTGGTGTTTTCGCGAAATTTCAAACTTTGATTTTTTATTGTGGGGGTATTTCTGTGAAATTTCAAACTTTGATTTTTTATTCACGAGGGTGTTTCCGCGAATTTTTTAAAGTATTTTTCGAGAGCTATTTTGGAAAACTTTCAATACAGTCCCCAAGTATTTTTTTTTTTAGCTCTTCCCTCCCTCAGTAGACTTGGTTTGATGACTAACGACCCCTCTTTTACTGTGTAGATGGCTAGAGTGAAAACCACTGTGAAAGCGTTACAGGGGGAATCGAGTCATCAAACCCAGTCTTCCGGGGATAAGGATCCTGCGACCAACCGTAAAGAAGTTAATGAGTTTTACCAAAACTTCTTCGGTCAGGATCGTGAGCGAGGACAGAATTCTGTTAACCACAAGGTGGTAGATACTGAGGGCGATAGCGACTGGTCATCTTCTGCTACCTCAGATAGTGAACCAGAGGTTGAAAAGTGGTGGGAGGCCGACCATATTGATAATAAACTCTCGAGCGATCGATTAAAAATATATAGAGCCCATTTCCTTATCCCGGCTTCAGTCATCCTATTTCTTCCAAGGAAAGGTGATCGGTGGAGTAGGCCACCACGAGGTGTCATTGGTTTAAGCCTAAAGTTATTGAGAGCTGGTCTCTGGGTGCCTTTTGATAACTATGTACGTCGTATGCTCGATGCTATGGGCATTGCCCCTACCCAACTGTCGGCCAATGGATGGAGACTTCTGATAGCTTTCCAAAGTTTATTCAGAAGCGCAGGCCTTGGTGATCCTACTACCAACCATGTTAAGCACATTTTTGCCATTCACCCACCAAATGGAGAGAAAACGGGTTACTATTACATATCCCAGAGAGGGAAGACGGATGACCCCAACCGCCTTTTTGGCATCCCCTCCCATGTGAAAGAATGGAAGTATAAACAATTCTGGTGTGGTGACGGTTGGAAGTATCAAGAAGGTGCTCGTCCAAAGGGGGAGAAGTTGAGGATCAGGAGGTAAGCACATTTTTGCCATTCACCCACCAAATGGAGAGAAAACGGGTTACTATTACATATCCCAGAGAGGGAAGACGGATGACCCCAACCGCCTTTTTGGCATCCCCTCCCATGTGAAAGAATGGAAGTATAAACAATTCTGGTGTGGTGGCGGTTGGAAGTATCAAGAAGGTGCTCGTCCAAAGGGGGAGAAGTTGAAGATCAGGAGGCGTTTTGGTTTTTGTGGTATCATATTATAATGACTCCCTATCCGTCTTTGTTATGACAACTCTTGATCAACTGACATTCTTTTCTGTTTTTATTGCAGCTCCTTGGACCAAACGTCCGCTGTTATCTCAGAAAGAGAGAGACGACTTGCAAGTGGTACTCAAGCTACCCGTGGACTCGAAGAACATGCATAGCCTCACTGATCGGGAGCAATTGGTCCATCTTGGCTTATCACCTCCAATTCCTCCGGAAGGTAAGCTTGATCATTACTTTTCGATCTTACTTCATCAAACATGTGCTTGTTGTCTTACCAGTTTTATTTTCGCGCAGGACTATTCCCTTTACATCCTACCAAAAAGCAATTTGCTCAACTTGTAGCCAAGATGCCGCTTAAGCCCTTCACTCATGACAGGCCTGGCTCTTCCCAAAAGAAACAGAGCGGAAACCCTCCAACTCTCGGACCTTCGAAGAGGAGAGCCAGTGGTCACAAAGAGATTTCCGTACAGAAGCCGGTTCCTGACAGGTCAACCTCCGTCCAGCCTGCGGATGAAATGGCAGCCTCGAAGCCTACTGGGAGCAAGTTACTATAGATTTCCAAAATATATATATTTTATAATTTTAGAAATATAAATAAGGGTATTTGAGTAATTTTATGAGAGTTGGGTTGGATAATAGAAGTGGGCTTGTATTAGAATTGGTAAGGGTGAATTGGGCTTGAATTTGAAATTGTTGGACTTAGGCCCATTGAGTCAAGGCCTCATGTATATAAGAGATGGGGTTTTCTAGAATTAGAGAGAAGGAAAAAGAAAAGAAGAGAGGAGGAGAAGGATTTGATGGTTCCAGGAAGAAAAAGAAGAGAAAAAGAAGAAGAGAAAGGAGAGGAAGGAAAAGAGAGGAAAAATTTCAAGAAGCTTAGCTTGAAAAACAAGTAGGAGATTCTAACACTATACTTACTTCATGTTATGTGTTTTGTTATTGAATTGATATTATTGTTATGTATGTGACATGTTTTGACTTGAATTCTTGGTTGCTTGGATGATGAATTATGAGTGAAGTGCTTATTGCAAATTGTTTGTTGTGATTGCATAAAGAATTATGTGTGAGTTGAAGTGTTGATAAAGTGGGGTAGAGATGATTTTGTGAGAAGTGTAATTCATGTGACTGTCTTGTATTGATTGAGTTGATGCGTTTTTCTGGATTGAGAATTGTATGATTTCTCATTTGTTTTGAAAAATAGACGTATTAAGCTTTAATTAGCCACTGATTTCATTGAATTTGGAGTTAAAACGGATTTGTGGTGAATTTTTGAAGTTGGAAGTCGAATTCTGGAAATGGGACGTTTTGAACCAACTCTAGAATTCGATTCTGGTGTTTCGCTCGACAATGAACAATGCGAATGTTCGAGTGAACAGTATCGAGTGTTCGAGTGAACACTGTCGAGAAACAGTGTGAAGTGAACAGTGTTCGAGTGAACAGTGTCGAGAAAACAGTGTCCTGTGAACACTATTTCGAGTGAACAGTGTCAAGTGAACAGTGTCGAGAAAAATTTCAGAACCACCCCAAATTGACTGTATACTTCCCGAAAAGTCCTGGATTTTGCATAAAAATCATATTTTCTTAAAATTTATCATAGTAATGATATTGAAAGGCTATGAATGTATGCATTGGACCTTGGATGGATCGTTTTGTATACGGATCCAAGGAGAATGCGGATAAAATGATATTAAATGTTGGACCTTGGGTGGACCGTTCTGTATGCGAACCCAAGGGGAACACAGATATAATGATAGGAAGTGTTGGACCTTGGGTGGACCGTTTTGTATACGGATCCAAGGGGAACACAGATATAATGATAGGAAGTGTTGGACCTTGGGTGGACCGTTCTGTATACGGACTCAAGGGGAACACGAATACAATGATATGAGGTGTTGGACCTTGGGTGGACCGTTCTGTATACGGACCCAAGGGGAACACGAATATTTTGATATGATGTGTTGGACCTTGGATGTGCCGTTCTGTATACGGATCCAAGGGGAATACGAACAGAAATTTCATATGTGAACGAACATAATAGTTTGATATATTATTATTGGATGCCTACTCCTGTGATTGAATATTTGTGGAATGTGAATAATTTCGTATAATGTTAGAACTTTCCTACTGGGCTTTAGGCTCACCCCCTCTCTCCACAGGTACATAGAAGGATGGTCATTCTAGAGATGTTCCAGAGCTTTCTTAGGGAGTCTGGAGTCAGTATGCATATAATTTTTGGAGACTGTCTTGATTCTCTTCATATGTAATGGGAGATCTTGGTTGGTGACTATCAACTGCTGTATTGATTTTGTCACCAGTATATGTAAAATTAATTTTAAACAAATAGTCATAAGTTGTAATGAACTCTTGTGATGTATATGTGTAAAAAAAAAAAAATTTACGAGATATGGATAACGAAATTTTTATAAATTCTTATTCAATCACACCCTAACATCTCTAAATAAGAGATGGTAAGGGCGTGACAGGGTGGTATCAGAGCCTAGGCTTTACTGTGGACCTGTGGAAAGGAGGTAGATGATTTAGGAGGGGTAGAGTCATGTTTGTGCTCATGCATGTGCCTTGAATAACTGTTTGTGGTGTTTATGTTCTAAATGTTATAAATTTTGTCACTTATGTTTTGCCACTGATAAAAATTAGATAATGAGTTCTCCTACGCGAAGTGCTTCAAGTTCTAACCCACCTGAGGGTGGTGAGAGGTCAGAATTTTATAGGGCCATGAGGGATGTGGCCAATACATTGGCCGAAACAGTGGCAAACACGGTTAGGGAGACTCTTCATGCTAACCCACCACCACCGCCTCAACCGGTGTTAGAGACGGGTGTTGACAATAGAATAAAGGGTGCACTTAGAGAAGTCCAACGCCATAATCCACCTACTTTTAATGGAGAGCCCGACCCGAATGTTGCAGAAGATTGGCTTATACGAGTTGAACGCCTCTTCAATCTTTTGCAAGTTGAAGAAGATCTACGGGTTAGGGTGGCAACTCATCTGTTGTCAGGAGAGGCATTGCAGTGGTGGACGTCTGTTGAACGTATTAGAGGAGGGAACATTCTTACATGGAAGGACTTCTCTACTGCTTTTCTGGATAAATATTTTCCTATGGTTTTTCGGGATCAAAAGGAAAATGAGTTTATATACTTGACCCAGGGGAATATGACGATGCAACAGTATGAGGCACGATTTACTGCTTTATCCCGTTTTGTACCTGGGTTGGTGGTAGATGAGGCTAGCAAGGCCCGGAGATTTCTAAAGGGACAGAGAGATGACATTAGACCCTCAGTGGCAGTGTGTAGATTGACTACATATTCTGAGGTGGTGGAGACCGCTTTAGTTGCAGAACATGAGTTATCCCAGAGTCACAGGATAGGAGGTATTGGCATACCTCCTAGAGGAGCGAGACAGCAGGATCGTTCTGCTAAGAGACAGAGAACTCAGTCCAGTAGGACTTCCTTTAATTCTCAGTCTCAGCAACTACAATCTCAAAGCTCCATGGCAAGTGGGTCCTCACAGAGTCAGCGAGTTTGTTATGGGTGTGGGAAACCAGGTCACTTGCGCTATCAGTGTCCCAAATGTTATAGATGCGGACAATACGGTCATATGTAACGGGATTGTTCGATAGGGATGAGAGGTCCTCAGAGTGCCACTAGTCAGATCCTACCGACTCCTCGACAAGGGTCAGGGTCACAGACTAGACCTCCGTTTCAAGGACGTGATACTCATTCCCATCAGACATCTCAGAGGTCTCACGCAGCTTCTTTTTTCAATCTGTTAGACCTCCAAGATCAGCTCAGAGCACTAGACAGCAGGGACAGATGACTCAGGGATGAGTTTTTGCTCTGACTCAGCCGACAGAACCTGCAGACCACGGAGTTGTGGGAGGTAAATTACTGGTTTTTAATGCATGGGCCCGTGTTTTATTTGATTCTGGAGCCACTCATTCTTTTATATCCACCCATTTTGCATCTGCATTAGGATTAGAGTCTGAGTTGTTGGATTCTGTATTACAAGTGGAGTCACCTATGGGTAGTACTTTAGAGGTTGGGAGGATATGTCGCTTGTGTATGTTAGAAATCAATTGGCACAGGTTATCATTTGATTTGATACTTATGGATTTCACAGAGTATGATGTGATACTCGGAATGGATTGGTTGTCCGCTTATCGAGTTCTATTGGACTATCACAAGAAGAAAGTGATCATCCACATGCCGGATGGCATCATTTTTAGTTTTTATGGGGATAAATATGCATTATTGCATTATCCTTTGCTTGGGTCACAAAACAAGAAAGGGATGAGAAACATGATAGCAAGTATATTAGTAGAAGAGACTAATAAAAGGGTTTTTGAACTTCCTCGGGTGGTGAATGAATTTCCTGATCTTTTTCCTGAAGAATTGCCCAGTTTACCTCCAACTAGAGAAGTGGAGTTTGCTATTGAAGTGTATCCGGGCGTGGCACCTATATCAGTTGCTCCTTACCGAATGGCTCCAGCAGAATTGAAGGAGCTAAAGATGCAGATAGAAGAATTGTTAGAGAAAGGATTTATTCGACCCAGTACTTCTCCTTGGGGTGTACCAGCTTTGTTTGTAAAGAAAAAAGATGGTTTATTGCGTTTATGCATCGATTACAGACAGCTAAATCGGGTTACAGTGAAAAACAAATATCCTTTACCTAGGATTGATGATTTGTTCGACCAGTTGAGAGGATCTTATTGTTTTTCTAAGATAGATCTTCGTTCGGGTTATCATCAATTGAGAATAAAGGAAGGAGATATACCCAAAACCGCTTTTCGTACCCGATATGGACATTATGAGTTTTTGGTCATGCCATTTGGACTGACAAATGCTCCTACTGCCTTTATGGATTTAATGAATCATATTTTTAGACCTTACTTAGACCAATTTGTGATTGTGTTCGTGGATGATATCCTCATTTATTCTTCATCTGAGGTTGAACATGAGCAACATCTACGCGTGGCACTTCAAACACTGAGAGAGCATCGTCTTTATGACAAGCTGAGTAAATGTGAATTTTGGTTATCAGAAGTAAAATTTTTAGGCCATGTGGTGTCAAGACAAGGAATCTCAGTGGATCCATCGAAAGTATAAGCAGTTATGAAGTGGAAACGACCAAAGAATGTGTTTGAAGTCCGCATTTTCTTAGGTTTAGCAGGATACTATAGGCGCTTTGTTGAGAACTTTTCCCGATTGACTACTCCAATGACCAGGTTAACAAGGAAAGGAGTCAGATTTGAATGGAATGATGCATGTGAGCAAGCATTCCAAGAATTGAAGAAAAGATTAACTTCAGCACCTATCCTTGTGATACCACAACATGGAGTTGATTATGTAGTTTTTACCGATGCTTCCTTGGATGGTTTAGGGTGTGTGTTAATGCAACAAGGTCGAGTTGTAGCCTATGCATCTCGTCAGTTGAAACCTCATGAGCAGAATTATCCTACTCATGACTTAGAACTTGCTGCGGTAGTGTATGCTTTGAAGATTTGGCAACATTATCTGTATGGTGAGAGGTTCGAAGTCTTTTGTGATTATAAAAGTTTGAAATACATTTTCACTCAAAAAGATTTGAATCTGAGACAACGAAGATGGATGGAGTATTGGGAAGACTATGATTTCTCTATCCACTATCATCCAGGTAAGGCAAATGTGGTGGCATTAAGTAGGAAGTCGAGGGCCATGGTTAGTGCGATGATAGGGGAATGGAGCATGTTAGGGGAATGGAGCATGTTGCGGTCTGTTTATGATTATGATATCTTGGTTGAGGATCGCGGAGATCAAATTTGCCTTTTTACACTTGTTGCCCAACCGTCTCTTGTGCATAAAGTGATTGAATGGCAACATCAAGATTCCGAGACCAGAGCCTTGTATGAACAAGTGTTACGCGGTGATGGAAGTGTGGATTGGACCATTGATTCAGAAGGGAGTTTGCGATTCAAGGGCAGAATCTTTGTTCCATCGAGTAAAGAGTGTAAAGATGATATTCTTAAGGAATTTCATCATTCTAAATTTGCTGTTCATCCTGGTGGTACTAAGATGTATCATGATTTATGTCGTCAGTTTTGGTGGAAAGGAATGAAGAAGGATGTTGCTGAATATGTAGCTAGATGCCTTACTTGTCAACAAGTGAAGGCTGAGCATCAAAGACCTGCAGGATTACTCCAACCATTGCCTGTAGCAGAGTGGAAGTGGGATCACATCACCATGGATTTTGTTACTGGATTACCACGTTCTTTAAAAGGGAAGGATGCAATCTGGGTGATTGTAGATAGATTAACCAAAGTATCACACTTTCTTCCTATACGTACAACCGATTCAATGGATGTTTTGAGTCGGCTGTACATTAAAGAAATTGTAAGATTGCATGGAGTTCCAGTTTCAGTGGTGTCAGACAGAGATCCCCGGTTTACAGCTCAATTTTGGCAAAACCTCCAAAGAGCTATGAACACTCAATTGTTATTTAGTACAGCTTTCCATCCCCAAACTGATGGTCAATCAAAGCGTACTATTCAAATTTTAGAAGATATGTTGAGGGCTTGTGTGATGGATTTCTGAGGTAATTGGGATGATCATCTACCACTTGTGGAATTCGCATACAACAATAACTATCAGTCAAGTATTGGAATGGCACCTTATGAGGCACTCTATGGTAGACCATGTAGGTCTCCTTTATGTTGGATGGAAGTGGGAGAATCTACTTTATTGGGACTGGAGCTTGTACAAGAAACGACTGAAAAGGTGAAATTGATACGTCAACGTTTGCTGACAGCCCAAAGTAGACAGAAAAGCTATACAGACAAGAGCAGACGACCGTTAGAATTCAAAGTGGGGGACCATGTGTTTTTAAAGGTGTCTCCGCGTAAGGGCTTGATGCGTTTTGGGTAGAAAGGTAAACTTGCTCCACGCTACATTGGTCCATTTGAAGTCCTAAGGCAGGTAGGTGAAGTAGCTTATGAGCTAGCATTACCGCCATGGTTATCAGGAATTCATAACACGTTCCATGTATCGATGCTAAGAAAGTATGAACCTCACCCAACACATGTACTTGACTGGAGTGAGTTGGATATCCAACAAGATGTTTCGTATGAAGAGGTTCCTATTTAAATCCTGGACTCGAGAGTACAAGTCTTGCGTGGCAAGTCCATCCCATTACTCAAGGTCTTGTGGAAGCATCATGATGTTGAAGAGGCCACATGGGAGTTAGAGTCAGAGATTCAAAGAAAGTATCCAGAGCTTTTGACGACGAGAGGTAATTTCTGATTCATATTTTCAAATTTCGAGGACGAAATTTATTTTTAGGAGGGTAGGTTGTGGATTTCCAAAATATGTATATATTTTATAATTTTAGAAATATGAATAAGGGTATTTGAGTAATTTTATGAGAGTTGGGTTGGATAATAGAAGTGGGCTTGTGTTGGAATTGGTAAGGGTGAATTGGGCTTGAATTTGAAATTGTTGGACTTAGGCCCATTGAGTCAAGGCCTTATGTATATAAGAGATGGGGTTTTCTAGAATTAGAGAGAAGGAAAAAGAAAATAAGAGAGGAGGAGAAGGAGTTGACCGTTCCAGGAAGAAAAAGAAGAGAAAAAGAAGAAGAGAAAGGAGAGGAAGGAAAAGAGAGGAAAAATTTCAAGAAGCTTAGCTTGGAAAACAAGTAGAAGATTCTAACACTATACTTACTTCATGTTATGTGTTTTGTTATTGAATTGATATTATTGTTATGTATGTGACATGTTTTGACTTGAATTCTTGGTTGCTTGGATGATGAATTATGAGTGAAGTGCTTATTGCAAATTGTTTGTTGTGATTGCATAAAGAATTATGTGTGAGTTGAAGTGTTGATAAAGTTGGGTAGAGATGATTTTGTGAGAAGTGTAATTCATGTGACTGTCTTGTGTTGATTGAGTTGATGCATTTTTCTGGATTGAGAATTGTATGATTTCTCATTTGTTTTGGAAAATAGACGTATTAAGCTTTAATTAGCCACTGATTTCATTGAATTTGGAGTTAAAACGGATTTGTGGTGAATTTTTTAAGTTGGAAGTCGAATTCTGGAAATAAGACGTTTTGAACCAACTCTGGAATTCGATTCTGGTTTTTCGCTCTACAGTGAACAGTGCGAATGTTCGAGTGAACAGTATCGAGTGTTCGAGTGAACAGGGTCGAGAAACAGTATCGAGTGAACAGTATTCGAGTGAACAGTGTCGAGAAAACAGTGTCGTGTGAACAGTGTTTCAGTGAAACAGTGTCGTGTGAACAGTGTCGAGTGTCGAAAAAAATTTCAGAACCACCACAAATTGACTGTATACTTCCCGAAAAGTCCTGGATTTTGCATAAAAATCATATTTTCTTAAAATTTATCATAGTAATGATATTGAAAGGCTACTAATGTATGCATTGGACCTTGGATGGATCGTTTTGTATACGGATCCAAGGAGAATGCGAATAAAATGATATGAAGTGTTGGACCTTGGGTGGACCATTCTGTATGCGGACCCAAGGGGAACACAGATATAATGATAGGAAGTGTTGGACCTTGGATGGACCGTTTTGTATACAGATCCAAGGGGAACACAGATATAATGATAGGAAGTGTTGGACCTTGGGTGGACCGTTCTGTATACGGACTCAAGGGGAACACGAATACAATGATATGAGGTGTTGGACCTTGGGTGGACCGTTCTGTATGCGGACCCAAGGGGAACACAAATATTTTGATATGATGTGTTGGACCTTGGATGTGCCGTTCTGTATATGGATCCAAGGGGAATACGAACAGAAATTTCATATGTGAACGAACATAATAGTTTGATATATTATTATTGGATGCCTACTCCTGTGATTGAATATTTGTGGAATGTGAATAATTTCGTATAATGTTAGAACTTTCCTACTGGGCTTTAGGCTCACCCCCTTCCTGCATAGGTACACAGAAGGATGGTCATTCTAGAGATGTTCCAGAGCTTTCTTAGGGAGTCTGGAGTCAGTATGCATATAATTTTTGGAGACTGTCTTGATTCTCTTCGTATGTAATGGGAGATCTTGGTTGGTGACTATCAACTGCTGTATTGATTTTGTCACCAGTATATGTAAAATTAATTTTGAACAAATAGTCATAAGTTGTAATGAACTCTTGTGATGTATATGTGTAAAAAAAAAATTACGAGATATGGATGACGAAATTTTTATAAATTCTTATTCAATCACACCCTAACATCTCTAAATAAGAGATGGTAAGGGCGTGACAGTTACCCTTAGCCTCTCAACTACCCAAGCGTTTTACCTTTGACAGTACGGGCTTTCAGAGTGGTTCAACATGTGGATACTACCTTCGTGAATTATCTCAAAGTGCTGCACGTCTCATGCCTACCAATGTCTTTTCAGAGAATGTAAAACTCACATACTTCGATGCGATCACTGTCGGGATGGGCATCATACTTCAGGTTAGGTTTTCCTGAGACCCTTTCTTCCTTTTTTTTTTATATACTTTTGAAAGTCATGCCTTAACTCTTTTCCTCTCTTTGCCTTTCTTTCTGTAGGCGACAGGACCCTTAGCTCAAGGAGAGTCTACCAATACCAACCTCCTCAAGGAGGTTAACCATCTTACTTCTGAGGTTGACGACTGGAAGGCAAAACATCTAGTCTGCCTCGACAACTTAACCGAAACGAAAAAAAATGACATAGATGAAGGAACAGATGGGCAGAATGAGGGCGATTTGTCCGAAGCCAAGAAGGAGGCAACTATACAACATAAGAGAGCCAATGATTTTGGCCAAGAGTTTCGAGAGAGGGCTGTTACTGAGCAGAGTATGATTGACAAAACAATTGCTCGCTTCTGTAGGGGTCATGTCTACCAGCAAGCTATGGAACGCTCTTATATTGATGGAGTCAATGGGGTGTGTAGATGGTTCCATGACCGCTACCCAGAGATTGATCAGTCACCCATAGCTGAAGAGTTAAACTTGGTGGCAGAGTCTATTCCGACAGCGAACTCTGATCCTGAGCAATTCCACCGCCTCATCCTTAAAGATGAGGATTATGAGTCGACATTGGACACAGCAGCTTGGGAGGCCAAGCAAGGCGACTCTACCTCATCGTCTTCAGACGAAGAAGGAGATGATGAGGCCACTTCTTAGAGTTAGTTGGAATTGATTTTACATTTTATTGTCTTTGCTTTCAGTTGAATGTTATAGGTGAGGATTTGTCCTTACTTGGACTATATGCATGGCACTCCTCAACCAATTTTGAAATAATAAACATTCTAAGAATTTCTTTTTTTCTCTCTGGTGTTGTACTCTTTTACTCTTTCCATCTTATTGCAATTTGATCATACATGTGCTTTAAGGATGTACAATCACAAAAATTCTGAATAAAATGAACACTTTACTGATAATCTCTTTATTGGTCTCCTTATGGGAGTTGTTACACATGCATAAGCTCCTAGAAGGAGTTACTGCACATATAGAGAGATTACGGGTAGTACTTCTTCAAGTGCTCAATATTCCATGGATGACGGAGCGACCTCCCATCCATGGTGACCAGTCTGTAGGTGCCTGGTCGGATGACTGCCTTGACTTGATACGGACCCTTCCAGTTGGGCCCCACTGCTCCATCAGTGGGATCTCAGGTACTTTGCAATACTTGTCTCAAAACCAAGTCTCCCTCTTGGAAATATCGGCGCTTAACTTTAGAGTTGAAATATCGAGCAACCCTCTCTTGGTAAGCAGCAACCTTGACACTAGTGAGATCCCTTTCCTCCTCAAGAAGATCTAGATTGAGTTGAAGGCTTCTATGATTAAGCTCTTCGTCATATCCCTCAGTACGAGGTGATGGAAGGCCAATTTCAACAGGTATGACTGCCTCCGAGCCAAACGCCAAGGAGTATGGGGTTGCTCCTGTTGTTGTATGGACAGTGGTTCGGTATGCCCAAAGCACTTGTGGAAGCTCTTCTAGCCAGGCACCTTTCCTAGCATCTAATTTAGTCTTGAGGAGGTGTTTAATGGTTTTGTTAATAGCCTCCACCTGACCGTTTGCTTGAGGATGAGCTGGATATGAAAAGCACAAAGAGATGTTCAACTCCTTACAGAAGTTCCTGAAGTTGGAGTTGTCGAATTGCTTGCCATTGCCCGTAATGATGGTATGAGGGATACCAAACCTATAGACAATTGACTTCCTTACGAAGTCCGTGGTCTTCCTTTCAGTAATCGATGCGAGGGGTTCAGCTTCTGCCCACTTAGTGAAGTAATCAATTGCCACAACAGCATATTTAACTTGACCTTTACCCATTGGAAGAGGTCCAATAAGGTCTAGTCCCCACTGGGCGAATGACCATGGGGCCGTCATTGGAGTCAGGTTTTCAGGAGCTCTCCTTGGAATGTTGGCAAATTTCTGGCATTTGTGGCACCTAGTTGAGAATGTCTTAGCATCATTCTTCATGGTTGGCCAATAGTATCCTTGCCTGATAAACTTATGAGCTAGAGATCGACCACCAGAATGGTTACCACATATCCCCTCGTGGATTTCTCTGAGAACATAATCAGCTTCTTTTGGGTGAAGACATTTTAAAAGAGGAAGGTTGAACCCTCTTTTGTAAAGAACACCATTGACCATAGTGTACCTTGACACTCTCCCTCTTACCTTGATCGCTTCATTTCGGTTAGCTAGTAGTTCCCCCGTTTCTAAGAACTTTATGATAGGGTCCATCCAGTAAGGGCTACCGTTTATGGTCATTGTCTTCTCTGGCGGAAGCTTATGTTGTGATATGCTTAGCGATTCTAGAACGACCATGTGATAGGCGGTCAGTAGAAGGGGGTCTATTCCTGAAGCAATTCTGGCTAAACTGTCAGCCTTTGAATTCTCCACCCTTGGGACTCTTACGATGTCGAAACCTTTAAAACTGTGCAGAAAGGAGTTAACTCTACCCAAGTAAGCTATCATGGTAGAGCCTTTTGCCTGATAGTCTCCACGGATTTGGTTAACCACAAGTTGGGAATCGCTGTGGATGACTTTCTCTCCTACCCCCAAGGCAACTGCCAGCCTAAGTCCTCCAAGGAGAGCTTCATACTCTGCGATATTATTTGTGGTTTTAAAATTGAAACGTAGTGCCACAGCTACCTCTACTCTATCCGGGGTTGACAGAATCAAGCCAGCTCCACTACCAATCTTGTTAGATGACCCATCTACGAACAAGATCTATGCCTTCTGTGGATTGATTCCCATGGACATTGGTCGATCATGTGACCCTGTACTGGTTTCTTCATCCTCCTTATCTATACTACTTGAAAATTCGGCAATGAAATTAGCAATTGCCTGCCCTTTGATTGATGGTCTTGCCACATAATATATGTCAAACTCTCCCAACTCAATGGACCACTTGAGAAGTCTTCAAGAAAGTTCCGGGCGATAGAGTATCTGTCGCAAAGGGTGATCAGTTGGGACCCTGACAGCATGTGCTTGAAAATATGGGCGAAGCTTTCGTGCCGCAACAACTAAGGCGAGAGCCAGCTTCTCCATAGGAGGGTATCTTCCTTCGACTTCTATCAAGGCCTTACTCACATAATAGACCAGCCTCTGAATTCCCTGATCTTCATGGACAAGAGCTGCACTCACTGCGCATGCAGAGACTGCTAGATACAGAAAAAGTGGTTCCCCCAAAATTGGTTTGGAGAGGAGAGGAGGAGAACCTAAGTACTTCTTTAGCTGTAGAAAAGCATTCTCACACTCATTTATCCATTCAAATTGCTTGCACTTCCTTAACGCTTTGAAGAAAGGATGACATTTGTCAGTTGCCCTAGAAATAAATTGATTCAGGGCGGCTAGTCGTCCAGTGAGGACTTGTATATCCTTCGGAGTTTTGGGAGATTCCAGTCGCATAAGTGCTTGGATTTTTTTAGGATTGGCTTCTATCCCCCTTTGGGTGACAATGAATCCTAAGAACTTCCCAGAGGATACCCCAAAAGCACATTTGGTGGGATTCAGCTTCATATCATGCTTCCGGAGGATGTCAAAAGTTGTTCAGAGGTCGTCTACGTGGGATCTAGCGTCCATGCTCTTGGTGAGCATATCATCCACATAAACTTCCATTGTCTTTCCTAGGAGAGGAGCAAACATGGAGTTTACCAACCGTTGGTAAGTTGCTCCAGCATTTTTTAATCCAAACGGCATCATCTGGTAACAGTATAACCCTCTATCAGTGATGAAGGCTGTTTTTTCTTCATCCTTTAAATACATGGGAATCTGCTTATAACCAGAATAAGCATCCATGAAGCTTAACAGTTGGTGGCCAGCTGTTGCATCAACTAATTGATCTATCATGGGCAGTGGAAAACTGTCTTTTGGACAATGCTTGTTCAAGTCTTTGAAGTCGATGCAAACACGCCATTTTCCATTGACTTTTTTCACCAACACAACATTAGAGAGCCATTCGGGGTAGTTTACCTCCCGAATGATTCCACTTGTCAAGAGTTTGCTCACTTCTAAGGCAATCGCCTCTGAACGCTCTGGGGCTTGGTGCCTCCTCTTTTGTCGAACGGGTTGAGCTCCAGGGTTGACATTAAGGCGGTGGACAGCTATATTCGGGTCTATACCAGGCATGTCTTCGTGAGACCATGCAAAAACGTCGCTGTACTCTCGAAGAAAATCAATCAACCTATCCTTGATTGGTAGAGGAAGATTCTCACCCACCTTCACTGTCTTCTCCGGATCATTCAAGCAAACAGGGACGTCATCCATCCCTTCTATTGGAGCTACAGCCCCCCCTTCTCTCGGTTCCGTGGATCCAAACCTTTCATCCCCTCGGAAGGCTCTCCACGAATCATCCATAGCTTATGTGCCTTCTCTTTGAAAGCCATGTTGTAGCATTCCCGAGAAGTTCGTTGTTCACCTCTTACTTCTCCTATCCTTGAAGGTGTTGGAAATTTCAGGACATGATGATAGACACCCATCACGGCTTTGAAGTCGTAAAGTGATGGCCGACCAAGGATAGCGTTATAAACTCCCGGATGATCTACCACGAGAAAATTCACCATCCTGGTTGTCTGTAGGGAGCCCTCTCCCAGGGTCACAGGTAACGAGATTACTCCTTCGGGAATAACCTTTCCTCCAACGAATCCCATCAAAGAAGTTTGGATGCCTCTCATATCTCTACGGTTGAGACCCAATCGATCAAATGCATCCAACGACATTATGTCAGCTGAGCTCCCGTTGTCAATCAACACTCTTCGTAGCCTTTTATTGGCCACTATCACTGTGAGGACCAAGGCATCATAATGTGGATGATGGATACCTTGCGCATCTTGTGATGAAAAGGAGATAACATCATGATCTCCTACATTGGTGGATGAGGCTATCAAGTTGATTTCGTGACGATGGAGGTCATATCTTGCTTGCCTGGCTAGGTGCCTTCGGGCTTGGGAACTTGAACCAGCCACTACTCCCCCAAAAATTATGGCTACTTCTTCTAATGGTTCCTTCCCTATATCACTCTTGTTGGATGGTTCAGGAGACCGATAAATGTATTCTTGTAGCTGGCCATCCTTGATAAGACCCTCGATTTGTCTCCTCAGTTCGAAGCAATCCACAGTATTATGACCATGAGCCTGGTGGAAATGACAAAACTTTCTTTTGTCTCTTGTTTTTGGATTCGACTGTAAGGGAGCAGGTTCTTTCAGTAGACCTTTATCTTTGATTTCCTTCAAGATATCCTACTGAGGCATATTAAGTAACGTGAATGTACGATGTTCCTCCTGAAGTCGATCATGATGCTCTTGGCGGGGTCGGGTGGATGACCCTTGCAACAGGAAGCGATCATTTCTGACTGTATCTCACGCAGAGCGTCGATCTGGAACTGACCTTCGATTTCTATCATGAGATTCTCCTCTATGATTATCATACGGTCGTCTATCTGTACGTGAGGAATTAGGTACCACCGGAGTCTGCCCAGGGTAATTTCCTTGAAAAATTTCCTCTGCATCAGCATGGTTAGAGACCCGTGCTAATGTTTCTTGATACGTACGCAGGAGGTTAACGGAGAATTCCCATGCTAGAGGGAGCTCCCTCCTGATTCCTTGAACCAAGCCTTGCATCGCGTAACCATCATGAAATAGATCCACTCGGGCAACCTTCCGCTGATATCTGTCTAAAAATACACGAAGGGATTCATTACGACCCTGCTTGATTGAAAGAAGGCTCTGTGCTGGTCGACTTCTTGTTTTCATATTGCTAAAATGCGTGAGGAACTATGGGCAAGCTCATCAAAGCTGGAGATGGATGCAGCTGGTAGCCTTCTATACCATTGCTTAGCTGATCCTCCAAGGGTAAGAGAAAAAGTTCTACACATGATTCCCCTTGAGACCCTTTGTATCTTCATATGAGAAATAAAGGAGTCTAAATGCTCTCAGGGGTCCGTTGTCCCTTGGTAAAGCTCAAGTTGCAACATCCGGAATCCGTATGGGTATCTTTCCCTTAGAATATCTTCTGCAAAGGGTGATTCCCATTGTGGACGGCCATCTTCTTCCCCTCCTGAATGCTTAATCAATCTCTCCAGTTTATGGATTTTTTCATCCATTTCTCGCTTGAACTCCGCATAATGATTATCCGATGTCTCCTCCCCTGAGACATCCATTGGGACAACATCTGGGCGATGATTCTTAACTCTGGGTGGTGAGCTGAGACGATTTCTCTTTGACTGATAGTTACCCCCCGGGGCGTAAGGACCATGATACGAATAAGCTGGCTGATCAATATTACTTCTCCTTGGTACCTGTTCAACGCTTGTATGGTGCTTTTTGTTCAGAGAGTGTCGGAGCTCTACTGCTGCTAACTGTTGTTCAGATATGATATGCGAAGGGGAGGGAATCTTTAGGCGACCATCCCCTCCTTGAACAATAGGATGGGGAAGATTCGGTTGAATGACCTAATGGCGAGGCAATCCAGTAGTCTGGGCGACTAAATCAGGACGCCCACCAACGTCCGTCTGGACATTAGGTACTACCATGGCACTAATTGGGTTATTCTCAGCAGTGTTTGTAGCCTGTTAAGCACTTTGCTCAAATGCTTGGTTGAACATAGTCACCATACGATCCATTTGTTCACTGATATTTCGCATGGTATGTTCCATGGTAGTTAATCGATTCGCTTTGTCCTTCCTTGGTCTTTTAAGTGGAAGTCGGGGTTGCCTGAGATTAGGCTCCACCCTAGAGGATATCACTAAAGCTCTCCCTGTGTCAACTACCCTTCGGCGTCGGGGAGGTGTTTCTACCTCGATTTCTTCGTCAACCTCTAGGGAGGTTGAGTGTTGGGATTCGTGACTCATGATGTGTTTGAGTATGTTTGGATGGGAGCAACAACTAAAGAGGCTTAAATTGTCGTCCCCACAAACGGCGCCAACTGTTGATGCACGATTTTCGGACGGCCGGGAAGCAGCTCGGAGCTCGGGTTGTACGTCGGGTCCAATCCTGCGAGCAAAGAAAAACGGTCAGGGGTGCCGGCGAGAACCCTCCGACGCTTAAGTCAGTTTCCGGCACTCCAGAGTTTTTTGAGAGAATTTCCTAGAGAGAGAAGCTCTCAAAAGTGAAGGAAATTTAGAGAGAGAATAAGTTCAGAAAAGTGTGCATACCTTGAGCAATAATTCGGAGGGTTTATATAGGAGTCAGGATGGGCCATTGTGGGACCCAAATAATGGGCTTCAGTAATAGGCTTACTATATTAGAAATAATTGAGTCAGGATGGATCATTGTGGAACCCAGTCAATGGGCCCAAATAATGGGCTTCAGTAATGGGTTTACTGTATTAGAAATAAATGAACACAATATTGTTATGGCCATAACAACTATTATTTTGTAATAAGTAAGGGTGGTCTGCATGAATGCCTAATGAGTTACTTTTCAATAAATTTTTAATTATTGAATACAATATCAAGTAATTTATATAATGTAAGCATATTCTAACACATTGAAGATTGTACCGTATCCCTTAAAGAATGATTAAAAATTTATTTAAAGAAGTAACAAGCTCAAAATAAATTTTACAAAAAAAAAACTACATTTCTTCGAGGTGTTAACATTTATGTTTAAAGTACACTTGATGATTACTCATTTTTATAATAAAGTTATAGGAAGGGATAGGGTTATGTCAACCCCTAATTATATTTTACATAATGTATTTCTCAAAAAAAGGTTAAAATACACCCTTTAAATTTTGCAAGACGCTTATTAAGTTTAATAACAGGGTAAGGTTATTTGCGCTTAAAAATATCTTTTAACACTCAGTGCTTCCAAGTCCATCTACTATGAGGGGTTTTTAATATACTTTAAAATTGAAGGATGGGGCGATATGAGCTTTACAAACATTTTATACCCCAAAATTTAATGAATATTTTAATTACCAAATCACCTCTTAAATAAATTACTTAGGATACAATAAAAAAATATAATTTAATTAAAAATTTATCTCCTCTTCTATGTCTTCCCCTTTGCCATCACACCCAATTTTCAGGTTTCGCTCATGGCACAAAACGGGATCTTTCAACTAAGCCGACGCTTGGAATTGGCTCCGTTCCTACCTCTTCGTATTTTTTGGCTTCCGGGTTTCGATCAATCCGTGAACAGTAGAAAGAATTCCATGGACACAGCTGAAAGAACACGATCTGGCAGTAGCAACGGAGAAGCAGAGTGACAACCAACCGGGATAGAAGCTCGGATTGGTTGATCAAACATAGCCCTACACTTCTCTCTGTTTTTCTTTTTTTTAACCGGAATCCGTAGAATTAAACTGAAAGGCGAAAAGCACCAGCCCATAAACTGGGATAGAGACAATCCTATAAAGATTGAATGAGCATAAAGATACCAATTTGAGAAGAAGATTTATGGTTTTTTTTTTGTTTGTTTACAATTAGAGTTAAAACATAATTTAACTAAAGAGTATACTGCTAAATACGATATATTGATCTGTTGGATATATTAAATTTTATTTATTTTCTTTTAATAAAATATTAATATCAAAATTTTATTTGATAAGGATATGTATATATGAGATTTATATATGCACGAGTAGAGTAAATCTAAAATTTTTAAATTTAAATAAGAGGTGTGTACATTATATTAAGAGGTTCATATATATCATCCTTAATTAATACCACATATTATTTTTAAAATTTTAAAAAATAAAAATCAATCACTTTTTTTTTATTTTAAAAACAAAGACTTACAAACAAACCCTAGCCTGACCCCTTACTTAGGCTTCTTTTCTCAAAACCCTAGACTCTGAATTTAAAAGCCACCCGAAGCCCCAACTTGTCTAATCTTACTGTTGCCCCAATTCCCGACTGTGTTTATTACCGTCCTCAAACATCTAAAGAGTCTCATGAAACTACTGTTATTGACCAAAACATTCTAGTAGAAGAACATTGGGAGAAGCTGACGAAGGAAGCACGTCGTTATTTCAAACGGCATAGTATTGAAAGGTCTCCCCTATATTTATATCAATGTCTATTTCTATTATTTTATTTTTAGCATTTTGTTATGTATTAGTTATTTTTGGTATTTAATTATTTTTATTATTTATTTTCATATTCGAATAAATTTAGAT
The DNA here is from genome assembly GCA_013180625.2 of Boswellia sacra. Classification (NCBI taxonomy): domain Eukaryota; kingdom Viridiplantae; phylum Streptophyta; class Magnoliopsida; order Sapindales; family Burseraceae; genus Boswellia; species Boswellia sacra. Next base: position 8,970 of record SNVD02006993.1, on the reverse strand, counting down.
TTATATTTTAATTATTTTTATCATATATAATTACATTTTAATCTCTTTAATAAATTAATTTTAAAAAATTAAGAAAACAAACAACCGAAATTTCACTGTTATTATTTTGCACTTCTTATTATTATTATTGCATCCTAAAAATAAAACTATATTTTATACTTATCATTTCGTATTATATTTATACTATATATTGTTTTGTATTACATTTATACAATAAGTTTTTATTTTTTATGTTATGTATGTTATGTTTAATTCATTAAAATTTTGCTCCAAATAAAATCTGGATTTGAAAATCCACACGGGTGTTGATGTTCGGGGTGATCTACATCAAAAAGGTTTTGAAAATTCAAGGAGTGGAGTAGGTCCAGTTTAAAGAATTGAGACCACGTTATCTATATTAGGGTTTACAACTAACACTCTAAGGGGAAACGAGTTTATGTTTATTGTGAGTGCAAAAAAAAAAAAAAGAAATATATATATATATATATATAATAGAGAAATTAATGTATCATGTTAAATAATTATAATAATAATTTTGGTTTTCGTTTCCTTGAATTTTTTCTAAAATTAATTTAATTCAGGAGATTAAATGTAATTATATGTGATAAAATAATTAAAATCTAAATCTAAATTTAATCAAATATGAAAATAAAAAAATAATTAAAAAAATCATGGAAAGGGAGGAGGAGCCGAGCCATAACTAATTCAGAACAAAACACTAAAAACAAAATAACAGATATAGAGAGAGGCCTTCCAAATTTATTTCCCTGTTCGAAATAATGATGTGCTTCTTCATCGGCTTCTCCAAGCGTTCGTTTGCTGGAATGTTTTGGTAATTACAACCGTTTCACAAGACTCTTTGACTCTTTAGTTGGTTTTGAGGACAATGTTGGTTTTGAGGACATTGTTGGCTCGGGTTTTCGGCTGCACCAGTTTACATATGGGAAAAGTTACTGTAAAATTGCATAATTTAAAGAAGGCAACAGTGAGATTGGACACAGTTGGGATTTGAACAGTTGGGGCTACAGTAGGATTTTGAACAGGGCAACAGTGGGATTAGACAAGTTGGGGCTCGGGCGGCTTTTAAATTCGGAGGCTAGGTTTTGAGAAAAGAAACCTTATATACCTAGTAACAGGATGGTACAATTTTATTTTTCAAAAAATATAATTAGATAGGATATTAATCGAATATCCATCACAAACTTAACCATCTTCGGATCATTTGATGGGTTCGTTTATGTGATAAAATTTTATTTTTCAAAAGATATAATCAGATAGGATATCGATCGAATATCTATCATAAAGCCAACCATCTTTGGACCATTTGATGGGTTCGTTTGTAAATTCTTATTTAAAAAATAAAAAAATTGTGATTGATTTTAATTTTTTAATTTTAAAAATAATGTGATATTAATTGAGAATGGGCTATATGAACCCTTTAGTATACTTTACACACCTCTTATTTAAATTTAAGAATTTTAAATAAAGAATTTTAGATTTACTCTACTCACCTATATCAATCTATATATACATATAGACACACACCCCCTTATCAAATAATTATCAAATAAAATTTTGATATTAATATTTTATTAAAAAGAAAATAAATAAAACTTAACCTACCTAACCAATCAATTTATCATATTTGGTAACACTCTTTACTCTTGTAATAAAAGTTACTTTTGTTAAAAAATCTGTTTTCACCAAATCTTGACCTTATTTAAAATCTTGTGTTAACTCTAATGGTAAACTTAAAAAAATAAAAAATAAACCCAGAAATTTTCTTGGGAAAATTGAAAAAATGGACAAATTTAGGGGGCTTGTTTGAAAAATGGACATGTTCTGAAATATTTTCATCCCATAGACACTTTTGTGTCTAAAAGACAAAAACACCCCTATCCTAAAATAAATTCCCAAAACCTTCGTTATTTCATATCCTTCGGACAAATTTTAAGAAAGACAGTAAAGCAAGACACAGAACAACGGAAACCAGTAACAGCTCGAATTATATACCTTAAAAATGGCTTATGTATATGAACTAAGGGTAGAGATAGTGCCGTCTGTGTAAAAAAATGCTGGAAATTGGCTGTCGGTGTGCAAAAATGGGTTTTCGCAGTCGAAGGTCGAAGAAGACGACTGTGTTCGAGTGTCGTCGAGTGTAGTCGAGTGTCGAGAAGTTCTGTCGGGACCGAATCTCGACAAGTCCGATGGTTGTTTCGAGTGTCTCGACATTGCGTCAATTCTAGGTTCGAGTGTCGCGAGTTCGAGTTCCGTCGAGGGTCTTGTGGATTGTCGAGAGTTCGTGTGTCGAGTGTAAAGAGTCGAGTGTCGGACGAAGGGAACAGACCTGTAGATGTCTCGAACCATGCATGTCGAGTGTTTCGAGAGTCGTGATACTATTTCGTCGAGCTTTCGAGGAAGTGCGTCGAGTGTCGAGTGAATATGTCGAGTGTCGTCGAGCGTTTTGGCAGAACACTTATTTTTTGGACTTTTGCAAGCAATTTCGTAATTATTTTTTGTCCACGGAACTTATATGATATGATATGTCTCAATCATGCAGGAAATGGAAAGTTTACACATACTCATTGTATACAATGGTTGTTGGACCAGAAAACACGAGAAACATGTATGTACTATCACAAAGACCCCCCCCCCCAAGGTTTTGACTTAATTTCATTCGGAAACACTGTTTGTTACATTTCATCATACGGTAGCCCTGACTTTTTCGAAATTCATCATGGGCACCCCTTCTGTCAGTTTTGCCGTTAAGTGACATCATACGGTACCCCTAACTTTCTTGCCAGATATTGTTGTGAATGTTGTGTGGTAGGTGTTCACATACTTCCGAACATCATCCTCCTTTGAGAGGCTAAAAAGCTTCCTAATTTGGGATGCCCTTTTTGGACCGCTCATCGTTGGGTTTCCACTGTCTGTCAACCCAGGTAGATCGTTCTCATCCTTCTTAACTATAACCAAGTTCAATACAGACAGATCTTGATTAACAATGCATCCACGAATAGATTTCCTCGTTCACTCTCCATTGCGCCTTCCATAACCTCTGAAGCAAGGGGAGATTGTTAGCCCTAAGGCTACATGATAATTTTGATGATAACAATACACATTGATTCATTGAGATTATATTTATGCGCAAGAATAAGATTATTGAAATAATTGCAAAATCAAGATGGGGCTTATTAAAATGAAGTGTTGAAGCCAAAGGAGAATACTACATGTTAAAGGCACAAAAGTAGTGTTGAAGCCAAAGGAGAATACTACATGTTAAAGGCACAAAAGTTGAAGAACAAGGTTTGATTCAAGGAATGCGTCACATGAGCAATGTTCAATCAATTGGTCATATATTTTTCTACAGATGTCCAAATGAAGTGATTCTTGACCCTTTGGAAAGTTTACTCAATTTATAACATTTCATACGTTTTAAAGAAATTCAAATTTCAAGTGTAAGGTTGTCCAAATTATTATGCAATTTGAAAGACAAACGGAAGCAACTGACATGAGCACCGAATACTCTTTTAGACATATCTTGAGATAGAAATATAAAAATGACTTGATTATTGTGGCATTGAAAAAAGGACTTAATGGGGCACATTTTATATGTTTAGAAGAAATTCAAATTTCAAATGGAAGGCCGACATAATTGACATACAATTTGGTGGACTGACACAGAGAAGAAAAATCAACTCATATGAGTACCGAATGATGTGTTATCCATATCTTGAGCTAGAGATATCCAAATGACTTGATTCTTGTGGCATTGGAAAGATGATTCAATGGATCACATTTCATATTCTTTGAAGAAATTCAAATTTGAAACGGAAGGCCGACATAATACACATGTAAGTCGGTGGACTGACATATGGAAGAAAAATCAATTCACATGAGCGCCGAATGGTGTTTTGGCCATATCTTGAGCTACAAATATCCAAATGACTTGGTTGTTGCAGATTTTCAAATTTCAAATAGAACATTGAAAAAAGTGGCAGACAAGATTACTTTTTTATGGTGGGCAGAAAATTTGGAGTTGGTGTCTTAACTTGATTAAGTTCAATCAAATTGCCTATAAAAGGAGCCCTTCTCCCATGCATTCAAACAGAGCAAGAGACGCATCTAGCAAGCAAAAAACAAGAGAAATATCAAGTCTACAGAACTTTTATATTCTTTATCTACTCTTTGAATAGAGTTGTGCTTTTGTGGCTGCTGTTTTTTTATTCGTTCTTGTACTGTGGTGAGAGTGAGATCTCCTTGTAAAGGATAAAAGTTATCCTTGAGAGAACTCTTGGTGTGGTGTTATGAAGAGTTGAAGAAAGTTACCTCGGTGAGGTTGTTCATCAAGAAGAACTCTTGGTGTAGTGTTGTCAAGAGTTGAAGAAAAAGTCTTGGTGTTGTTGTTCATCAAGCAAGTTGTAAAGATTTTTACAACTCAGTGGAAAGCCTAGCTTGGAGCTAGGAGCCCGTGGACGTAGGCAAGGTTTGCCGAACCACGTAAATTGAGTTTGCACTCTCTCTATCGCTATCTCTTTATATTTATTTGCACTTGTGATTATTCGTTATTGTTATTCTCTTTGCATCTTTCATAACTTCTAATTTCATATTCTTCACCTTTATTCCTAAAGAAAGAGTAAACTAATAAAGATAGAGTAAACTAATTTTGGTTATTCAAGAAAAGTTTTACAAATCCATTTTGATAAATAAAAACCCAAATCACCCCCCCTCTTGGGTTGCCATACCTGGGTCAACAGGTTCCTCTTTGAAGCAAAAGATGAACACGACCAGGAGTCAGAACTCCCAGTTCCATTGGGAATCCTTGCTTGTCGCAGCCTCCCATGATCTTAAAAACATATCCTTGAATTGTAGACCCCAGAGCATCTGTACTAAATTCTTGGGAGCTCCTCCTATCTAAAAAGACTCGGGCTTCTGATCGTCATCGATCTCAAGCTTGTTGTGGCAACCAGTGGTTGGGTTTGCTATGTTAAACTTCATTTTGCATCAACTCAACTCAACTGAACTCTTGCTATCAGCGTGCGCAGTGCAGGGGAGGCAGCGAAGAGCACTTGGGTTCTGTGAGCAGCTCCCGTGAGACTGGCCAGCAGAACTAATTAGATGGGTTTACTTTTTTTCCCTTATTCATTACATTTATTTTCATACAATTAACGGCAAAACTGACGGAAGGGGTTTCGATGATTAATTTCAAAAAAGTAAGGGGTATCGTATAATGGAAAATGGTAAACAGTGTTTATGAATGAAATTAAGCTAAAGCCCAGGGGAGGTATGTGTGATTAGTCCATTAAATAATGTCACTATAGAATATTGTGTATTTACAAGTTTTCGTACAACTATACATCGTAACCATGTGCTACTATAAAAAACATGTACTATACAATAATGTGTTAGTGTCCAAAAACAAAAAAAAAAAACAATTTTGTTTAACTAAACATAATATATACAAAAAAAATAGGTGATCTCATGGTCCCAACGTGCTCGGCTGCTACTTGACCTTCGCTGAATCAACGTCGTCATGGGCAATAGTGGTCATAACATCTCCTGACACATCATCAGCAGTCGCGGTAGTGCCTGCAACATCAGCAGCTGCAACATCAGCAGGCACTACCGGTTGAGGCAACAGCGCCTTGATGTCGTAGGGCACCAGGATGGGCGGGGCCGCCTCTTGTGGGTTTTCGCGGCTGAGCCAAAGATGTAATGCCATTCTCTCCCGGCATTCGTCGTCCTGGAATGCCTTAATCTCGGTCAGTGGAATGCCCCCCGCTAGGAACTCGATGTACTTCAAACAGTACACGCCGCATGCCCTTCCCCCAGGCTCCTGCTGTGGCACCTGCTCCACGTCCTCGATTCGTATAATGTCAAATGGGGTTGTGGGATAGTCAGGAATACCGTAAACCTCCATTGACACCATACGGGGTAGTAGCTCAGCGAGGCACCGGACTGTCTGCATGACTATGTCCGTAGAAGTATGCCCAATAGATGAGTCGTATATGGAAATATGACGGCGATTCAAATGCACCTCTGCTGCCACCCAATGATCATCGGTGAGGTGAACTGGGAGATAGAGCTGAAAACGAATTGACAACACAGAAACGGAAATGAATCACAACATTTTAAATAAGATGGCACATGCTAATTCAGTGAATATAAATGTTCTCACCCTGTCAACGTCGACCCATGGTGTTCCAGCTAGGGGCACCTGTCCTAGGATATACTGGACCATGTCCTCCTTATTTGCCCAGGTAATGTCGTCCAATCTTTCCGAGTAGAGCGCCCACAACGACTTCAATTTCAACTGCAAGTTCATGAGTTCAGTTAGCGCATTAAAGGAATCATAAATTTCAAGTGACAAATTGTTAATGTAAGATGTCTACGATTTACGTACCCAAAAAGTGGTGTCGAGGAAAGCAGACCTCTGTACACCAGGTCTGGTCATGGCGCGAGCTCTGCACCGTAGAACCCACAAGTAGCTGTCTATGTGCTGAAAACAACAATTGCTATCAATAAGGAATCCAATTGTATATAGCAATATTCGACAGCCAGAGATGATATGAAAGTACCTCAGCTTCAAGCCATTCTGATGGGCTGATCAGCGTCGTGAAGAACTTACGATCTGTGCTGAAGACTGCCAACTCAGCGCGATCTGTTCTGCTGTCGTCCGCCAGCCACGCGTGGAATCCCTTCATGTCAACTTCTGCTATCGGGGCACGTGGGTCGAAAAGTGGAACCGGAGGGCACAAAATGAGACCAGTTCCTACATCTGCTGATGGCCACTGAGATCGATTGTCTTCCGACTGAGCAATAGGCGCCTCGGACTGTAAAGGGGCCTCTGACTGTGGTTGCTGCTGATCTGCGGCTTCCTTCGAGGGCTGTGGCTACTGCTGGTCAGTGGCTTCCTCCTGCTGCTGAACCCTCGGCCTCTTCCTACCTGGTGGACTAACAAAGGGGCTCCGCTTATGCTTTGCTGGTAGGAGGCGGCGACCCCGGCGTGAAACTAAGGCTGCCGGAGGAGCATCGGCTGCAGGAACATTCCGGTTAACGGAATCAGGAATCGCGGGCGGCGGACCATCACCGTCATCACCCGGACCTCCGTCGGAATCAGCATCTGAATCCTGAAATCAGACAAACATAACCATCAGCTTAAGCGTGTGTGGAACAGGTCAAAATCCAGTATGTAAATATTGGAAAGTACCATGTCATCGTTTCCGAAGTTCGCACCGAGGTCCAGAACGGCCTCGCGGAGACGAGCTATCTCCTCACGCATTTCCCTGTTCTCCGCCCGTAACAGAGCAAGTTCATGCAAAACTGTGCTCTGGAAGTCGTAATGGATTGGCGGCACCTGCATGAGAATTGTAACAAGGGTCTTCATTAACCAACAGAGCAGCAAATATATACGTACAAGAATATTAATGCCGACTGGCATTTCTTACCTGCCGACCCGACGCCGTCGTCGATGCTCCTGGAGCTTCGGAACTATGGAACGGCTCTGGCAGTGGACTTAAAGGCTCCAGCGGTGGACTGCCAGGCCCTACGTCCATGTCAGGACTGTCCGTGTCTGTTGCTGCAACCACATCCGGGTCAACAGGGGAACTGATGCCAGCAGGAGGTGAAGCGGATGAGAGCTCAGGATGTGGAGCTGACGGTCCCTCAGGAGGTGGAGTTGGCAGACCCTCCGGAGGTGGTGCTGATGGACCCTCCGGAGGTGGAGCTGGCGGACCCTCCGGAGGTGGTGCTGATGGACCCTCCGGAGGTGGAGCTGCTGGTCCCGGTCCCTCAGGGGGTGGTCCTGCTGGACCCTCTGGATGTGGACCTGATGGGCCCTCCGGAGGTGGAGCTGCTGGTCCCTCCGAAGGTGGAGCTGCTGGTCCCTCCGGAGGTGGAGCTGCAGCCGCCTCAGCAGGAAGTGGCTCAATGCTCTCCGCCGCCAGTAAAGGAGCATCCGTAGCTGTTGGCCAAGCCACATGTGCACCTTTACGGATGCCAACTACTTCATTGAGCCGTGCATACCACTCCGTCTGCTGCTCCACAACGGACGGCTCTAAAACGACGAGCGGCCTAGCCTGCGTCAACATATAATCAGATCACGCGAAACTGTTATCAGTTTTTTGTTGAACAAAAAACAAGACAATTCGATGTAACACAGGATTCGTACTAACCCGCCTCCTAACCCTCAGTATATCAGTGTAGGTAGCGTTCTGGGACGGGGTCTTAACTGTCTCCCACTTCACCAACCGTGGTATCCTCGCCGCGCATTCCTGTGGCACTGTACCAAAATGTGTGCCAAAGTAAGGCACGGCCTCGTACAACCAAACCTTAATTACATCGAACAGGTTAGTTAGTGACATGGACTACAATTACATCAAACAGAAATCAACACGGTCACACTCATGGATAGCAGAACGTACCTGAAAGGCGTACGGGCACCCCTCCAAGTTATATCGCTCCACCTGGCTCGTCTTCACTTGGGCTCGCCTCTTGTAATTTTCTAAACTCCCAACCAAAGCCCTCTTCATCGAGCCCAATGTCTTTTCGTAGGACAACAAACCCCATGGATACGTATTAAATTCATCCAGTCTGTCCACAAAATTCAACCATGTCCTAGACACGTGTCGGCGTCTATCCCGGGCCATGAAGAAACGCTCAAGCACGTAGTACACGCCTAGCTTCACGACATCCTCGTCTGGCATACGAGACACATTCATGTTCTTAAGATTTTCATACAAAGTGATGAGATCCAAGTCCATGCCATCGAAGTATGTATCCAACAATCGGCACGGATGCAACATCGTCGGTATTGGTGGCACCGTGGAAGCAAATCGTAAGCCGGTTATCAAACCGAACTCGTGCGCAGAAAAACGAATTAGTCGTCCTGCAAATAAGGAAAAAAAATTACATAAGATGACAACGATGTTACAGTTAAATAACTAAAAATATCATACGTGCAAAACTATG